>KK499991.1:121508-232738 GCA_000688715.1 Glossina pallidipes
GAATTGTGTACATGCTTTTCTTTTTCTTTTTCTTTTTCTTTTTTCCTTTTATTTGTTTGATTGTACTTATACTAAGTTTTTTTTTTTTTTTTTAATAATAATTAATTTAAGATTTACTTTAAGTGTCATTTGAATTCGACTGTTGCTTGTTTTAGTTGAGTTTCTGTATAAGTGGAATAAATAAATAAATAAATAAATAACAGCAGCACCACCGTGCAGCACACTCTAGAAATTCATTGAAGATACGATGCATTGTAATAACCAATTATATTTAGGCAAGGCGAAGATCGATACCACTTAAATGTTAAACAAATAAATCCAGCTACAGTCAAATTCAATATTTTAACTTTATTAGTTAAAATAATTAAACAATGTATACATCAACAGATACCGAAACAGATAATAAGCTTAATATTGTGAGATATCGGCAATTACTTTTTTTATATACTCTTCATATCTATGCAAAAATTGAAACTAAGTAAGTCAACTTTATTCGTTCCAATTAATTACATTCGAAAGCTAAAAAAATATGTAAATTTTTAAATGGTAACAATTATATTAAGCATAGCGTCGATAAAGAAAGCATATGCTTACATGCAAACGGCGACTCTTTTTTGTTTTCGATAAAAATTCGTAGAACTTGAAGCCAGAAACTGTGCTAACACTTCGTGCTGTATTATATGCAAAGAGCATGGTGGACCGCAATATACGCTATCGAAAAGCGAACAATTGCTTATCAAAATGTTGGAGAATTATTCTTAACATGCTTACGAAATGACAACTTAAATAGTCAATTTGTTTCCATTTGTTGGATGAACGGTATATATTTCAACGGTATATGAAAAGTCTTGGGACTACTTATAAATTTTGAAACTTCTTGTGAAGCGTCCTTTTTCGCCATTGCGAAGTTAATTTCCAATAAATAGGACCTAAACTTCTTTAGTGCATAGCACGTTGATATAAATTGCCATATATGATTACGAAGTTTTTATCCTTAGATTGTTATTTTCTTACTCCAGAAAAAAATACTATTCTTTCCAACGATTACGACGACAGAATTGGCTTCTGTGTTAACGCTCTTCTAAACCCATTAATTGCATTTAGTTATCTTTGATTTATGACAAACTTGCACTTTTCTTGTTCTTTTTCCTTCTGTCTAAGCAAATACATAAGCAATTTTCATAGTTGTGCATATCGTTGACTGAGTCTTCGGAAATAGCCTGAGGCCTGAGGCCTAAGAACGATTGCATATGTCTGATATTTCTAGGCACTAGAAACTTCTCAATCGTTCGAACCTTGTCTTCGTGTGGTATTATTTATCCGTTTTCAATTGGATGGCATAGAAAATCAGATTTGGTTTACATAAGCAACATTTTTTCGATTCTATTTCAAAGTTATATCTGACCGCTGTATCCACTATTAGTTTAAGTTTTTCTGAGCTGCTGTTTCAGCATACATTACAATATCATTGATGTAAAGCTCCATTATGTAATCATTAACTAACTTCTGAAAAATACTGTTGATATACCTAGCCCAATTCGTTGGTGAATTGCAAAATCAAAACAGTGCTTTACTGAATTCAAGTGCTTGCTAGATTCATATATCCTCTCATGAAAAACACCGTTTTCCAAATCCATAGCAACTTCTGACTGCAGTTTCTCTAAAACATCATCAATCATCGGCATTGGAAAACTATCCTTTAAAATTATTGCATTTAATTGTCATAATCTGTGTTCGCCAGACTTCATTTCAGGTAGGTAGAATTTTAGGCCTACTTACCAATGGAATAACTTCACTTTGTAGCATTTCTTCCACTTTATTTCTAACAACTTCGAATTCATTTAAAAGTAAACGTGTTAATCAATGATGGAAGTATTCAAAATTTTCGTTAGGTAAAATTGTAATGTTTACTGGCGACTGCTGACTGTTTTCTCTCGGCGAATAATCAGAAATAATTCTTTTGACAGATTCGCTATGTTCTGGTTGCACGTTAGCATATAATTAGGTAACAATTTTTTAAATCAGATCCTATAATTGCATTGCATTTAATTGCATCATCTTGAAACGAAGTATTTATAGCTAGGTATGAGTCACCGTTTTCCAACCCCAAGAAAATTCGTAAATTTAAAGAAATAAACTATGGGATTTTTGATGTAATTTAGACGATGTATTTTCTTCTTCAGTGGAGAGATTTCTTTATCTTACACCTAAGTGACCACAATTATTGGAAAAATTGCGGCTAACTTTATTATTTATATACCAGGATACGAACAATGGGAAAGCCAAGAAAATCAAGTTGGGAAAAACACGGAAGGAAACTAGCATGGCAGCAACACGGGGTGTTATGTTTACCAACTCCCAACACACAGAATTTTTGAGCGAATATTAAGATTTCGTTCTGAAAGGAGCATACGTTGCGCTTCAGCAATGATAGTTGCAATTCCCTCAATTAAGAAACCCCATCCATTCTAGTCTATTTATCGAGCAAACTCGCTTAACATATGTGCTCCAGAAATTGTCTCTGTTGCAGGCATATTTGTTTACTGACTCATTTTAATATTCAGAAACAATCCACTTCACCTATCGATTACTTTTTCAAAAGTAAGAATCTCAGTTCTGTTAAAGATTGTCAAGCTGTTGTTTCTCACGTTAATCTCATTGTCGCTTTCTGCCAATGTCACCAGACTTGAACACGAAATCTATTATAAAAACTTTAATAAGGGCAATATTAACGCAATCATTACTTATTTGCGAGGATTTGCGTTTAGTCCAATATATTTTTGAAATTGCGTAGACTTTCAACTTGACTTTCTAAGCATTTTCTTTCTAAGTATTTTACACAACATCCTACATATCATTTCCGATTCTAAATATTCATTTGTAACTAGATCTATTCTTCATCTTCTATGAAATATCCCTCACAAACATTGCCTATAAACAATATCTTGGGTCCTTTGACGCTATTGACTGGCGAATAAGTCGCAAGTCATGAGAATGCAAAAGATGAATGCTTTGGAAATGCTGACTATAAGCAAATGCGCCAAATGGACCGTAATTAAGGTATATTGGGAACTAGTAAACATGCCCCTAATGAAGTAGGTGTGAATGCTGTTAATGAGTTTTTCATGCAATACCAACTAAATGTCCGCGATTCACAATCATTTTTCAATAATTTTAGAGATAGCGATTTCTCTTTCTCATTACAGAATATGTATGAAAACATTCTCTGAAAAAATAACATCTACTTTGTTTGGGTTTGACGGTCAAACTTGATCTTTCCTTACTTATCTAACCATCTATTACAGGTCGTGAATATGGTATTAATGATTTCCAAATTTCCCAAAAAGTGGAAAGCAGCTCGAACAAGACGCATTCCTAAAGGGGGTTTCTCTTTTGCACATAATATTCTTCGTCGGATTAGCATCCTACTCTACTTCTTACTTGTTACAGAGCATATCATAAAGGAACTTCAGTTTTGAATAAAAGTAACGCCCTGGATGACGCACAGACTAGCTTCCTGCCTGGACGTTGTACCTCGAAACTTTTAAACTTCGTCACGAAGCCCATTAGAAGTAATAGGAATGTCGGTAGGAGTTGTGTTCTTGTTGTTCTCGTTTTAACAAAAGCATTGGAAGAAGCCTTACAGTAGGCTTATTAACATATCGTATGGTAAATTCGACGTTCCTCGGACGCTCGTAAAATTATGTGGTCGCATATTTTGTTCTGTGAATTCAACTTTTCTTGGAGTGCACGTAAGTTTATGTGGTCGTATTTGTCGTAATGTGGATGACTCTACCTCTCCCTTACCGAGACTATGTCTGGTGTAGCGTAAGGTTCCATTTTGAGCCCCCAATTGTTTAATTTCTTCGTAACTGATCTTGGGGATTTGGTTGGTAAAGACTGCGCTTTGGTCAGATATGCAGAAGACATATTTGTGCTTTATAGAGATGCCTAATATAATTTGGTAATTGTTAACTCGTGGATGATAGATAACATGCTTTGCATTGACTTCAGTTCTTTCCGTACCGGAGATCTTATAGATTTAATACACCGCTTTGTCGCAATGCTTGATCGCAAACTAAACTATGGTCTCTACTTTAACAATGTCTCTGTCGAAGTTTGTTTTACGCTCCGAAAACTGCACAATCTAAATTTATATCTACCTCTAAAGGATAAACATATCATTGCATCCCTTCCTCATAAAGCCTGTTTAACTATTGTATTGAAGTCTTCGTATGTAGTTACTTAATAAGTGAAGAAGTGAAAAAGTAAAATGAAATTTATATAAACTTTGGCAGTTTCGCCCGCTTTCGTTTTTGTTTTTTGTTAACAATCTTTCTACGATAATTCAGGGTTCGGTTTTGCTAACGCATGCACATAACGTTACGCTTTTTTATTCTTTGTAAAGTCTAATGGTTTTGATCTACTTCACTCTGATTCAGTATTATTGATAGAATGCTGTAGCCTAAATGAAATGTCTTCCAACGTAAAAAAATTTAAATCTATAATTTTTATTAGAGTTTCTTCCATTTCTTTCCACTAATTTCAATTGTGACCCCCTCGAGTCAGGTCTGACATTGATTATCGGTTTGTCTTTGTAAATACATTTACTTTTCTCCTTCGTGTAAAGTCACTTATGCGTGCAAGAGTACATACGCACCTAGTATTATTAAAAGGCCGACAGAATATGACGATTTCTATATAAAGAAATCTCCTTACGTGCCTTTGGGGAAAACTGCAAATTGAAAATGCGCTATTATTTGTATTTTTAGCAGCGATTGTTACATTAATATGACTTTGGCAATTCAGGAGAAATTCTTGTGCTTGCTTTACTTCTGATCAACTTAATCAAGAACGTAGAACATCGGCCCTTAGGGGGCTGGCACAATGAGGAGTTATTCCTATTACCGGCTGGAACTTCTACGTTGTCGACCTTTTAGAAAACTTTAGGGGAATTGGCAAATTATATGGTTTTGTATATAAACAAAAAAAAAAAAAAGAAAACAACGCGCAAAAAGAACTAACGGCCATTTATTTTAAACTTACAATTTATTTATAATTTATCTTTATTTACATAACTAAGATACATTGCTTTTATATTATGTGAATTGCAATTTTGATTTATACGACGCTCTATTTTGTACGAAAAAAAACAAACAATGCAGACCATTTATTTTAAGTTTGAAGTATATTGAACAAATTGTTCTATTAGAGAGTTATACGTAGTAATTTCGAAATTATGGATCAATTAATACACAAAAATATATCTGGTACATATATTAATCATACTTCCTTACCACTAAGCAAGAAACAAACTTGTTTACTTTTATATTTCTTATTGTTATTTTTTTATAAATTTATTGTGTATGTTTACGTTGATTTCTTTATCTTTTGTTCTCATACCCTGTGATTTTGTTCACATTTTCCTATAAAACAATATGATAGCGCAGCTGCCCATTGTGTTTACTATGTGGGAGTTTTTAACTCAAAAATGACGTCTCATTGTGTCAGATCCGTCAGGATAAGTATTTTACTGAAACTTACTTAGGTGATAGCGTGTCACCGTTTTTCCTTCATTTTTTCTTTCGTGCGCCTCAACATAGAAATAAGTGTGAAGTCTTCCTTTTCCCCGTTTTATGTGAATATTTAAATGATTTTTTAAAATTATTTTCAATAGACGATTGATATAAATATATGAAATCGTTTTTATCTCGTTCGACTATATGAGATCGCTAGCCGTGATAGTTTGTTTCGTCTTAGGGCGAACTTTTGATACTCATGATACCAACCAGCACCTTGCAGCTACAAATAATGTGATTTTATGATATACTTCCATGGCATGTTTAAACAGACTTCATAAATGCATATACCGTTATTTGTATCTCAGTTAACTGTTGTCCAGCGAAAAGGTTATGTTGGTCATACTCCGGCCGCAGGAAGTAAGACATAGATTTTTTAAAGCTTTTTATGGAGACACAAAAACGCGGTAACGTTTAAGAAATTTGAGAATTAGAACACTCAGATTCTCGTAAGTATTGTAAAAGACTAACGTGTTGTATATATATTCTAATTGTCATAGTTGACAATTATTTGTAAAATTATAACAACATTCGGCCACCCGCGTTGCTCGCCTTTTTGTCATAAGTTTTATTATATAATATTATAAACCTCAGTCGATGCTTTCTCAATTCTCTCAATTCTTTTATTTATTTTTCTTATTTTTCTCTTCTTCTTTTCTTTGGCGTTCTGCTCACAAGCTGTGACCTGACACCTGAGGTAACTCCATCCGTCCATTGTCTGTACTCTTCGTTGTCCGTTGCCTTCATTCTTGGTCCGTTAGTCCGTATTCCCTGTCCTCTACCCTCGCTCACACGCACATCCACCCATACCCTGGTTCAGCGGTACCTACAGACTGCTTATTTAAGCATCTTTCCTTTTCCTTTTTTGTTTATGTGCTTTAAAAAATAATAACATAAAAATTTTTAAAATACTTTTTTTTCTCTTTTTTTTATAAAGAAAACATATTTTGGTTCAACTTGATATTGTGTGTTATATACTTAAAGGTAATCTTTATATTAATTTATCTTAAATTTTTTTAGTATTTTCGTTTTTATTCAGATTTCTCTTTCCTGCTTTGCATAGTTTTTCTTTTCCTTATCTTTGTTAAGCAGAGAAAAATTGAAGATAAACTCACACGATAGCTATTAACTCTAATTATTATGTACCTATATAACAATTATTTCAAAATCATGGTTTTTCGTTCGGTTTCTTCACAAGTCTACATTTCATATAAATTTTTTCATTTTGATCTTTTTTTTTCTATATATATTTTTAGCAAATAAAATTTTCGTTTCGAGATTTTCTATCTATTTATATATACATATGCCTTTATTTTTTTGGTTCATGATGTTTCTCTTAGTATTCCCCTTTCTTTTCTCTTTGCAGTAGTTGTCGCGCTCTTCTTATCCTATTTTTTTTTCTTTTTAGGTGCACACGGAATTTAGTTTGAAAGAATACTTGCTCTTCTGTTTAATATTTTTATTATCACTGGCTCCTATAAATGTATATACTAATTGGGTTGGTTTAATTGTGCGGATAGATGGTGCTTGTCCATAACTGTTGAGCCTGCTTAAATGTCTTCCTCTTTATTGTGTTTGTTTTTCTCTTGGGATTTTTCGGTACATTCTTTCAAGTTACAAATACATTTTTTTGCGTTTTTCAATCCAATTTTGCTGCTTTCTCATAAAAAATAAAACAAGCTAAATAATTCGTTTGGTAGGTAGGTTTCTTGTTTTTTATCCTGCACCAAATACTTTTCCTTGTTCTTTTTTTTTTTTTTTGTCATACAATCATCTGAATTTTTTACTTGAACATAATGAAAGTTGTCATAATAAATCAATAACATATTGTTTAGTAGAAAAATTTTTGTTTCTTAGTTTCGTTGTTATACTCAGTAGACATCCTTAGTGTTAAGTATCGATCTGCTTTGATTGACGTATGAAACACCAGTCTCTCGTACTGTCTACAACTAACTGCCCCTTAACATTAAAAGACATCAAAAACAACCGAAATATTGTCACATCATACAGACGGACTTTGGACTTTTACTCTTTTCATAATTCTTTGTCGCATAATAACGTTATTTAGAGAGAGAGAGAGGTAGGAATAGAGGTTTTTTCATATCGGTAGGCCCTGGTTTTACCTACTCCATTGAGATAGAGCAGACCGACGGAACTCCTAGTGTATGATCCTTCCCCTCCAATTTTGCATAAAGCACGCTCATCTGCCACTATTAATCATCCCGCTTCCTTATCGACAGGGATGGACCTACCGGAAATATTAATATTTCTTCCATCGCCAAATGGCCTAATAACATGTCACTCCATATAAGCTAGTCTGAAGCAACAAGACAACCGCTTCCCATCGAAAACATTCAGCGCAAATCTCAAAGCAATAAAAACAAAGATAAAAAGTCCCAATCTCCCCCATCTATTTCGGTGCACCCAAGCAACAAGTTGCAAAAACAACAAGAGTCACTCCCTCCACTTTTTCCCATCTAACATTCTCAACCTACGATTTCTAATGTTCTCACTAGAAATGATGCTTTGTTGACGGCAGTACCGCTTCGGATCGAAATGTTTATGTCTAAGCTGACAACGAGCACTTTACGTGATAATATAAAAATTCTTATTAGTATTTTCAAGTTATCTGCATAGCAGCCTTGGAGCTATCTCATCTTTAAGTTCTAGCTAAAAACAAGGAAATTGTGGACGCTGGACCCCGTAGTGAAGACTTTTACTCCGTTAAACTGACCTTGAAATAATAATTCTATAGGTTGTCTTCCTGCAAAAAACGAATTGTTTCCTTATTTCCTGTGACTACCATTTACTAAACTTTTGGCGGCCTAAATTCTAAATATCGGTCTACTTACTTAAATTTAGTGAGCAGAGAATTTTCCTGCTTTCCCTGATACCTACAGCCGGATTGCCATCTTTTAGTTTATCTCGGGATTCTTATCATTCAAAAATTTGGTTATGCTGTTGAATCCTCCAATCTGATTTAAACAAATTCAATTTTTAATGACTTCAACATAAAATTGGCTGGAATTTAGTTCACTTAAGTAAAAGCTTATTTAAAAATTTTTTTGATATTATTTCTATAATTTTTTATTTATTTATTTATCTATTTATTTATTTATTCCACTTATACAGAAACACAACTAAAACAAATGACAGTCGAGTTCAAATGTCTCTTAAAGTAAATCTTAAATTAATTATTATTAAAACTTAGTATAAATACAATTAAGCAAATAAAAGGAAAAAAAAAGGGAAAAAAAAGCATGTACACAATTAGCACAGAGCCACACCCACAACCCGTACAAAACCTACTTGCAAATGAACCCCTAAGCCATCGCAAACATGCATAAGCTTGGCAACCGATAATAGTTAACAACAATTAATTTTCGAATCATAGTGACTTTTCAGGGTTAAGAGCTAGTGTAAGTACGACATTGGCAAATCGCGTGTACGCAATGTTGCTTTAATGGACTTTACAGTGTCCGATAATGAAAAAAGGTGATAGACGTTATTTAGGTTCTTGCAAACAACTCTGAGCGGGTTAAACAGCTCATAATTATATTTACAATGACTAACCTTAACCAAGGTAAAGTGCCTAGAGAAGCGGTTAGGGACATTAAAACTTATTTCTCCAAGTAATGACGGCGAGTCAATAGCGCCGTTTATTAATTTGATTGCGAAACAAACGCCAAGAACAAATGTACGTTTTTCAAGAGACGGTAAGGACAAAAGAAGCAACCTATTTTCATAGGGGGGAAGAGAAGCAGACGGATCCCAACCCAAGTTCCTAAGAGCAAACAACAGGAATTGCTTTTGAATAGATTCAATTGAGTCTACATAGCACCTATATGAAGGAAACCACACAATAGAAGCATACTCAAGTATAGGCCTAACCAAACACGTATACAGCCTTTTGGTAATATACGGATCATCTAACTCTTTGGACCACCTCTTGATGAAACCAAGAGCGGACCTAGCTTTGCTAATCGAGAACTCAACGTGCAAATTGAAACATAACCTACGGTCAAAGAGGACGCCAAGGTCAGTGAACGACTCAACGTCCTCCAACTTGTGCGAATCTATAAAATAATGGGTTATGAATGACTTCCTTCTAGAGAAAGAAAGCTTCTTACATTTATTTAGGTTTAGTGTCATATAATTTGAAGAGCACCATTTCACCAATTTATTTAGGTCAGTTTGAAGCTGATGTGATTGCAATTCTAAGGAGAAAGAAGAAAACAGTTTCACATCATCAGCATACATTAAGATCTGGCTAGATTTAATCGCCGAAGGCAAGTCATTAATGTATAGATTAAATAAAATAGATCCTAAGTGGCTTCTTATATATGGAGATATTCGAATTTGGGGGAATGTAGGAGCAGGTAATAAATAGCTGTTTATTAGGTATTCTCGCTCGAATGGCGATAAATTCGACGTCAGGAGACGTGGGAAATTCAATTGAATTGGACGGGACTGATGCAGATATGGCAATTAATACACCGCCACCAATGCGATTCATTCGATCATTTCTCAAAACATGGAAAGAATTACGGAATAGTTCCGACGAATGTATATCAGGTTTTAACCAAGTTTCAGTGAAAGCAAAACAGAAAAACTCAGTGCTTACTGAATTCAATTTAATTTAACGATATGTGTGATATTCTTCACTTAGCTTTGTAAAATTGGCGCTTCCTTATCGAAAGGATTGTTAAGAAAATGATCGTGACGTCCATCTCAACATTCTATTTTGCCTTGCCTTATGAGCAATAAGTATAAAACTTGAAAAAAAAAATAAAAATATTAAAATTTGATTACGACTTTTCTTTTCTTGTATGTCAAGACACACATTTTCACAAACGCACACATATACGGACAAACGAACCTGTCTAGATTGTTTCAGAATTTGACGCTGATCAATAACGTATATATGCTTTCTGGTGTCTCTGAAGTTTCCTTTCGGGTGTTACAAACGTTATGACAAAATAAGTATACCCCGATACCTCGGCGGTGGATATACTAAAATAGCTTCTTCAGGAATCCGAACTACATACACAAATTTAATCCTGATCAATATAATATACTGGACCACACATTCTTCTGTGATGTCAGCAAATTAAATAGATTAATTTGAAATTATTAAAGATCTTTAGAAAAGAAGGAAAATGGAAATGATAATAAAAGAGAATAACCTGCGGAATTATATTCGATCATGGAGAAGCTGACATCAAAATTAGATAAAGAAAAGGTATACGAACGTGTATACGGACAGCAGGACCCAAAAATAGGTGTGTATGGTTGAAATGTGGTACAGCGAATTTTTTTAACTTAAATTATGGATTAAGTTTCATCATAACCTATTGAAATTTTAACTTTTCTGTCCTACAAACGATCAATTTTCGTAAAATCTGTACATAAATTTAGTACAGAGAATTTGTTATGTTAAATTACTATTATGACCTGATTTTCAACATGAAGTATTGAAAATCAGACCTTTTGTCATATGAACTTCAGTTTCCGTTATATGAGAGCGGGTTCAGAAATTACCCCAGCCGGTCTAAAGTTTTCATACGCATTTACAATGCCGAAATACTATTACTTATCCACCTATGTCAAAAAATTTTGAAAATTGATATTTTTTCCATAACGAATTTTCAAATTAAGGCGTTATATGGGGCATGGTCTAAACAATGGACGGATCCAAATCATTTTCAGTAGCGTTGGTCTTTAGGTAAAAATATGTTAGTGTACCAAATTTTACCAGAATATCTCAGAAATGGCGCCCTGCAGCTTGGGCACAGACTTACATGGACAGACATCAGACGAACGAACAGACAGGCTTAGATCGATTTAGAAAATGAGTCTGAATCGGTTTAATTAAAGATGGGTCTATCTTAAATACTCCTGCGTATTATATACGAATTTATCATTATGATGAAATACAAAGGTAGAAATATGTTCAAATAAATAAGAAAGCTACATTCGGCTGGTTTCGCACGTCTACCACCATTCATTTCAAATATAAATTAATTAAAATCCTTATCTCTTCACACTTTTATTTATAGGTATAAAATGGTAAATAGGATAAAATCTATCTTTCACCTTTTAGTTCACTAAAACACATTGTTAAGAAGAATTAATTAACCACGTCCACCAAAATTAATTTAGAATAAACACATTCACCTTGTCGCCTTCTACTTTCTAAGTTCTTTTATTTGTTATTCATATCGATGGTGTTATTAAGAAAAAATTAATTCACCACGTCGTGGTGTCTACTATATTTATATTAAAACTAACCCATTTTAAAGCAAATAATTCATCTTCAATTCAGGAGTGTACGAAATAATTTTAAACATTCTGTCCTAGATAACATAAGATAATAAGCATAAAATCTCGAAAAAGTGAAAAAAGAAAACTGGATCACTTGTAACTTTGTGGGCATAGTCGACTTTTTCCATCATTGCACATAAATAGTAGAGTATTTCGTAAAGTAAATTTCCAAAATGTAAGATTTTTATCTGTCATCATTCGCGAATAAAAAGCAAAAACCCACAAATTCTTGCTTAGAAAAACGGAGTTTCGTTCAGTTTTTGCTTTACTCCTTTTTCGCTTTTCTAACACTCTTAATCAACTAAAGCTTATAATCAATTGTGTATCATCAGTCGCTAACGTTGCTATTATTGACAAAGTGCAAAGGAGCAACAAACAGAAACTTCTCACTCTATTGGATATATGGGTCTTATTGCCACTCAGCCTACTATATTTTACTAAATAAAACAAAATAACAAGATAAATAAAATGTTATTAAATAATAAAAAAGTAATGTTGAGAAAAATATACACATCAGGAGGAGTGGTTTCTTTCCTTATGTTATGTCATTGGGCAGTAGAGGAACATCGTGATTGACGGGAGAAGAATCTTATTAGACGTAGAAGGGTCTTTCGGAATTCTCCGGACGTTACCCGGAAATGTGCAAGTAAACGATTTTATACATTTGCCATCAACGTAAATTAAAGTATCCGTATTGTTACATGTAGATTTCTGCAAAACTTTCGCGTGTCAAAAGGAGATTTTAAAAACGTTTTCGATAAAATTAGTAGGACTGATGGCATAAGAAAATTCTATGCGCCTCCAGTGATCCGTTTAACTCTTACTTTGGAGTTGCTGGGATCTGGTGGCTACTAATGGCTGGCTGGTAACGATTTTTGCGTAAGCGCTGCACAGAGCATTATTTCTACAGTTGTATCAGAAATGATACAAGAAATGAAAAAAACTTCACATGGCACGTCTCCGGCGGAGTATTAACGCCAACATAAAAGAGTAGTTCCATGGAAAAATTTGTATTCCTGGTGATAACTTCTTGTGCTTTTCTGGTTCCGGTGGCACGTTGTTGTACAATACGCGACAATTGAAATCTAGATGTGTATAAGAGACAGAATGAGTGATGTTTGAAATACTCCTAATATTTATTGAAGTGATTGGATGCGTAAAGGGAACTCACATTTGTTTTCAGAAGCCCGCACAGAATGAAGAATGTTTCATAAACCGAAAAGGCAAGCATAGCTTATATGGAATGGTGGTGAGTTAATTTACATACATACATGTTTTTTCTATATACATATAAATATTTTATTCGACTTCATTTTAAAACACTGTACATTCTTTATAGGTAAATTCATATATAATGTAAAATGTTCCGTAGCTAATATCTGCATTAAGAAAGTGGAGTGTTTTAGCTACTATGAGTGCGATGTAATTATTTAATTTCTCTGAATAAATGCAGAAAGAAAAATGTAAATCAGCATAATTAGTAACAGTCGTTTTTCAATTGCAAGTTTTGGTTTCTTAGAATGACCCAGAAAATTCAATCAAATTATGTTGAAAAATGTGTTTAAAAATAATTTGTACAGTGTATAGTGGAAAAAGGTATACATATCGTGCCCATTCAAACCAAATGACGCAAATTTCTTTTAAATTATGTGTTTGTTTGTGATTTTTTATTGTTTGTTAGTGTTTAAAAAATATTTGTCATGTACGCGTTGTGAAGCAAATTTTCAATGCTATTTGATTGCTAATATTTACTTACTAAACTCTTATTTTTTCTTTACTTTTCGTCTTTAATATTAATAATTGTTCTAAATATATCAAATCTCAAGCGTAGTAGACTTTTCAATGCAGCCAAGCATATGATCTAAGTTATCCGGTAGCCTTTAAATCCATATTTTGTAAGTTTATTGGTAAAATACACAGCTAATAAAGAAATGAAGTAAACATCAATGCAATTGTAATAATAATGATCCGCCTGAGTGGCCGAGTAGGCAAGAGTCTCGACTAGAAATTCAATGGTCGTGGAGAGAGTTTTTAATAATAATAATATAAATAATAATAATAATTATAATAAAATTAAAAAAAAAAAAAATAAAAAGCTGAAAGCCGAAGGCCTTAGATGCTAGTGCTTTAAGACTTTAGTCTTAGAATTTATTCTCTGTCTAAATTTACAATAATAATAATAATAAAATAATCGCTCTTTAAAAACGATAGCATAGCCACAAACTTTTTACGGACTACGTTTTACGATTGAATTTTAGACACAATTTCCGAAAGCGAACCATAATCCTTGCATGGTGCGTAGGTGACGAACTGTCAAAATGAAATTGATGTTGCGTATTTAAATGCAGATGAACACATACCTTGCTTAGCGCAGTGCGTGAACGTAAATTTTCTGGCAAACTTTAAATATTTTTGTGTCCGCTGTTTTTCATAGACAACACTGTGATGTATTTATTAGAACTAAAGACGATCGTATGGTTCATGTTTCAAGCACAATATGATTATAAGGCGGTCATTTACATATTTAATTACAAAAAAAAAAAAAAACAAGTAAGTACGTTATATTCCGCCGAATCTCGTGTACCCATCACTATTAATATACTTAACGCCCCTTACTTTTGCTTATTGTTATAAAAAAGTTAACGAGATAAAATATTTATATAATATATTTGGCCCATTTTCAATACCAACCTGCGTGCATAAACTTTCAATGTTTCTACTGATTGTGAAGTCGATAGATTCATTTTTGCGACCAGAAGAGTGCCAGCAACAAACACCACCCATCTACACAGACGGGCAGACATGGCTAAATCAATTCAGAATTCCACGCTGGTCAAGAATATATATACTTTATAGGGTCTCTGAAGCCTCCTTTTGGGTGTTGCATACATATAAAAAAAAAAAAAAATGAGTATACTCCCTTCCTCCAGTCGGGGGTATAAAAAAAAAAATTAAACTGAAGTGTATTCGTACGAAAAAAATTACTTTTCGCTTTACTTTAAATAATCACGTTTTTAAAGAAGTTTTTCAGTTTGTTAACTTCACGCTTCTTCAGAAATGTTTAGTAAACAAACGCTAGTCATGTGATTTTGTTTTAGCCACAGATTGGCTTAAAATTATCATTGTCATTGCTATTGCTGCCGACCTCTACCGATTCTCTTCTCCTCACGTTATTTTGCTGTTTTTCTTTTTTTTTTTTCATTCTATAAAAGAATACAAAGAATGCGGTGTACAACGTCTATCCGCTATGCATAGCTCATGTCAAAGTCGGTCATTGCATTTATTATTTGATGGAGCCCTAAAATAGAAAGCAAAACAGGACAAACAAACGCTATACGTAAATGATTACCTTAAAATAACTTTTGTCTTTTGCTTAACTTTAGAAATAACGTTATACAAATCAGTTTCCTTTGATTGATTGACGATTGATCTTTTCAGAATTTCTAATGGAAATCACTACTTTTTGAGATTATAATAAGAACTAACGAAATCTGAAATAGCTTGTCCCATCCCTAGCAAAACGGGAAACCAACAGCGGAAGTAATTGTTAAACAATCCATTTTAAAATGTGTTCTTTTAAAAGTTGTAAAATCTGTAGTAATTAATTTATGAATAGCATACATTAGTTATTTAAACTCAGACAAATTTTTTTCGCTCCGTAGCACCATCAAACCTTAAGAACTGGAAAGCGAAACTGTAGGATATTTAATTAATTTAGAGCAGCATCTAAAAACAATTACAGTTGGGATCAACGAACAATTTATTACCGTTTTGGGTACAATACCACTTTACACATACCCACAAAGTACACTCCATACGAGTTGATACTCGGGTAGTTATCCTATGCCAAACGATGACTTGATGATAAGCACCCTAAACAATAATTTAGATAATTACGCCTATTAGCTAAAAGTCTAACGTTGACCCTCAGAAACAAGCAAAACACTAATAAATACAAAAAATAGGTTATTAGGAAATAGTTCTATACAGGTTGGTCGCTTCAATTTACAAACCGACGATTTGGAACTTTTGGAAAATGAATATACTTGGTGCTTGCAAAAAGTTTGGACAGCGACTTCTACAGGTAAAAAGGATAAAGAAATGGGAAACATCAGTGTGCATAACGACTAAATTAGATGATCTTGACCTTTCGCTACATAAAATAAAAATTTTTTATTTAATATTATTGAGTTATTCAGCGTATGCTCACGCTAATTATGAAGCGCTCAAAATTGTATTTTTGACCTTCGTTAGTTTTGTTGTTTAATTAGAAGAAATCTGTTACGGTCTTGTGCACTTAACACAGGTATTTTCCTCCTTTCCACTTATAAAAATATGTTAATTGATTTATGACCGATTTTTTGCTTTTTAAAAAAAGTATTGCTGAAATACACAAATCGGCTTTAACTGTGTGACCATGGATTACTGTTATCAGAAGTGGAATAGAAGTGCGAGACAATAGGAATTGTGGAAACCGCAACACATCTTCGGAACAATCTTTGGCGTGTTGGCTTTGTGATGCGTTGGCGCACCCTAAATGCGCGGGTTTTAGTGGCAGACACTGACATTATTACAAATAGATCAAATGATTTGCGCTGGTAATGCCTCAGTTGCCGAAAAAACGACATCGACTTTTACAGAGTCTTCAAGCAGATCGGCTTGTTTTAACGAAATAAGAAAGGAGTTGGCCAGCTTAACTGTGAAGATTAATATGTATCATGAGTTGTTTACTTCGTGTGAATCTTTCTAAACTACTGGAGTCGGCAACTCGGCCAGTCCTTTTCAGTTTTCAGTGGGTTCAGATGATGAGTCTATGTACTCTCAGCAGTCTACTCAGGGCTCAAGGGTTGCTATACCGCACATCATTGTTAGTAATGGGCAAATGAATGCTGAGTCGGATTTGAATATCGCTCAAATGGGTGATAGTTACAGAGTGTTGGCGCATAGTTCTTCGGTAAGCGGTAAACTTTCTGCCCAGCAGCGGACCACGGCTGCGCTTTCTATTCCTAAATTAGTTAGAATTTAGTTGAGTATGCCTCTGTTCTGTGGTCTCCTTCCTATACGCATTATGAAGATTAAACTGAATCCGTTCTTGCTATTTGTCTTTGGGAAAATTTCTACCGTACGAATTGACTGAAAGTATCATTTTGGCCACTTGTTGCAATTATTGTGAAAATTACACTGTCGCAGCTCGAATGGGAAGTGCTACCACACCTAGGTACTTACACCTAGGTACTATTACCACTTGTTCAGATCGATGCATCGTGGCTGCGCGAAGTTGAAGAAGTGCGAAAAAGGTTGGTTGGGTAAATGGCTGCCAAACCAATATAAGTTCTTTCGACACGATATCGCCATATTGCCAAAAATATGATAAAATGTTGTAGAAAATGATGGAAAGTATTTTGATGTGAACTAGTGTTCATCAATCCAAACACAAATCAAACACACATTGATTTTAGTCGACTGACTGTCTTACGAAAATTTTGTTGCGTGTACCGAAAGCTTTGCTGCTTCAAAGACGAATAACATAGGTGTATACATATTAAAAGCAACTACCATAGCATATCTACATATGTCTGTATATAAGGGTGAAAGAGGTAGCTATATCAAATTAGTTTAAAACCATGTGCACATTGTCAATAAATACGTTGCGTGTGCATAAGTCAAACGAAACTGTTAGCTTGCTTAGTCAAATTACTAAGAATAGTGACAACCATTACCTTTTTGTGTAATTGTACATTTCATTACAAAAAAAAAAATGCTCTTTATATTGGTTTGGCAACTAAGTAATTGCCGATTTGTTCAATGAAATAAAAGATTTTTTTTTTATTTGGAATGAAGTTTAACCTGTAATGTATTTTGCATTTTGCTCAATGACCTCTTGCCACTTCTCTGACAACTTGAAAATTCCACGCTCGTAGAAAGTCTGATCCTTTTCGGCCAAAAACTGAGTTAAGTGAAACCACCAATTCTGGCCGCTTTTCCTTGACCGCTGCATTCAATTTGTCGAGTTGCCGAGAGTAGACCCTCGAATTAATGGTTTTGGTTCCTTGGAAGCAGCTCAAAATACCCCGGACCTTCCCAATCCCACCAAATTGACAGCAAAATCTTTAAAGTAGTTTGCGATGACTCACTAGGCGCGCACCACGATCATTTTCGATTGATATTGTTGTACACAATCCCATTTTCGTCTCCAGTGATGGTTCGTTTTAAAATCGGATCGAATTCATGGCGTTTAAACAATAATCCGCAAGCGCTGATGCGCTTTGTCAGATGAATTTCTTTCAAATCGCACGGAACCCAAATATCCAGCTACTTAACGAGACCGACGCGTTTTAAATGATTCTCAATGACTGTATGTCAAACATTTAAGTTCTTTGCTATCTCCCGTGTAGTTACGTGACTATCCCTTCGATGATAGTTTTGATTTCAACCTCATTAAGCTCAACTGGTCGACCTGAACGTTGGTCATATTTAAGAGAAAATCTCCAGAACGGAATTTTTCAAACCAATTTCGGCATTGCCTTTCTTTAAGGGCTTCATTACCATATCCATCACGTAACTTTTTAGCGGCTTGCACTGCGTTCTTCCCTTTGCGGAAATAATAAAGCAAAGTATGGCGAAAATGTTTGTTTTTGCACCCCATATTAAGATTGAGGTGAAAAAAAAACTTAAAGAAAATATCTACGCAATAAACTTGTAAAGATAGATAAGTATGACAGCTAACACATATAAGAAGAAGAAAATCATAACATTTACGGTATCATAAAATTGGGAGTGAGAGACATCTATAAATGAAACAGGCAATTACTTAGTTGTCAACCTAATATAATTAGTGTGTAGTGTATTCAGTCGCTTATAATTGAGGTTAATTAAATAATTTAGCAACTTAAATAATTTCCATGCTTAGACTTTGTAACTTCTATATAGTTTAGTTCAAGTTTTCTTTGTATTTTTTAATTTTAAAATCTGTATTTAAAGAGTACTCTTATTAATATGTAGCAGAGTGTTTTTATAGTAACAAGTATAAAACTTTGTCCTAATCAGTGCCCACAAACAAAAATATCAACTGCGGATAATTTAGGTTAATTTTGGGGCACCACTGGAAGAGGAATGGAGGCTTATGAGTGAAGCGTACGTGACATAGCTGTGCTAGCTAGTTCGTATTTCTCTAGTTATTTTATTCACGCGCACTGCCAGAACGGTTACAGCCAAGAATTTGCACGCACTTGCTTCTTAAATGAACACCGGACGGACAAAATCCTAACTAACAGAACGCGTAACCTCAACCCTGGGTCTGAGTCCTTTGCTCACCCGTCCTATTGGTCTCTTTATGGCCCGTCTGTATCGCTGTAGTGTAATAAGATGAGATTAATGTCATGTAAAGAGATGTAGTCATATCGATGTTTTCCTTTAGTTGTCTCTTTACCGTTGTAGGCTTCAAATTTGATTTTTCGCAAGTTTTCTTTGTATTCTTATCTTCTTAAGCACTTACGATTGCCTTTATTCTCTTCTTACACACTTTAACTTACATATAATCTCTTTAGAACATATGCTAATGTTTTTCTCAATACAAAGAGCTAAATAAAAAAATTCTTAGTGTTTAAGCATTTCCAACAAATCTTTCCCCTTTTTTTTCTTTGATTTGACAGTTACTAAGCACGTATACAACTTGTTTTTATACAGCTCATGAATGCACATGTGCATTATGGTCTTAATACTGTTTCTGTTCTAGCAATTTTTCAACACGCACAAATTTTTATACTATCATTGAAATAGAGATAGACATACTCCTAGTAAAAGCATATGGTTTTCATCAATTTCTTCAATTCGTTTAGTATGTTACAAAAAAAAAATTAACTCAAACTAAGTTGCTTTTCTGCATGTCTGCAAACCAAACACGGCACTGTAGCCTAAACTAGGCTTGGTGATATAAACAAAAAAGAATTTTTTCATTTTACTATATGCTCTTTCATTACAAAACCTGATAATTGTGAGGATCTATTAAAAATGAACATCTCATTGCATTATTAACACAAAGGGATAAAAAGGGATCAATAAATTATCTTATATTACAATTTCCATTAAAAAACACATGTGCAGATTTTTTCAAGCTTATTTTAACAGCAACTAAGTATATACAATCAACTTTTGGCAAGGGAAGTAAAGGGCACAAAACAAAATGTGTTAAACACAAAGTAAGTTTTTAACGTGTTCAATTTAAACGAAATGGAATTGGAACAATAAAAAAGTACACTATGTAAATTTTCAGTAATTCAATGATATTATAAAATTTGGTTTTGCCAAATTTTTTGTCGTTTGTCAATATTTCAGTTTGATAAATCTTTCTTTAATTACATGTCGAATATGGCGAAATTTAAAATTGCAATTTTCATAGCGTCTTGATTGTCAACTTTATTTATAAATAGACCATTGGTATCACGTTCAAGTTCATATAATAGCCTTTTTAAACATACGGCTTCCTTAGCCGTACTTAACGTTGGCATATCTTCCTCCTCAGAGCTACGAAGTGCAATGTTGTTCTGCTTCTTCCCCTGAAATTAAACAGTTTCTGTAATGGAATAAGAAACCAGCGTAAGATTTTGTAGTGCATTTTCTCCGCAGTCGCCACCAACATAGCCTTCAATATTTCCACCACGTGCGTAATACAAAAACGTTATCTGCCAAGTTTTGGCATCGTTATGTACTTAATGTGGGGATTGTTGCTTCTCCGAACAAGTTTTGCCGCTGAATCTAATATATCTAGCCGTGTTTTCGTTTCGAAATACATAACTGCTCCGATCAATGATTGGTATTGCGTTGTACTGACGCTTTTACATTTTTCGAAAAATTTATTTGATAGCCGGATATCATATCAAATGATGATATGATATTACTGGAGTAAATTCTTAATAAATTAGGACAACTGAATATTATAACTCCAGTTGCGATCTATTTCCATACCTCAGAAATGCTCCAAATTTCTTTTTTCGAGCAATTCAAAATCCCTTACCAACAAATTCTATACATTAATTAGTGTGATGAAACGTGTGGAAAAGTACTAATATATCTTAGACACGTTCGTTACTTAGTAAATTCAGTAGTCTTCATTGTTTATATATTTCTGTTAATATATTAGAAATTTCGGATGTAGTAGTGTTAGTAATCTACAAAGGCATTCCCAGATAAACGTATCTGACACGCCCTTTCTTAGGCTGGTAATTTAGATTATATTTCAAATATAGGAAAATTCAATTCTATTTAAATTTTGATAGCTTTATAATGAGTTGCGGGTGTTAAGGTTCTCCCTGTGTTGCCATAGTTGTAGCATTGGTCGTTTTTGTAACTGTTATCAGAGCATGCATACCAGTCACCTGCAATGAGTCGCTCTGCGTATTTTCCAGACTACTGCTAACTTGTTGATTCCTGTGATTCAGTACTTGGTCTACATGACGTTTTATGTTTTTTCTCATGCGATTTAATATGAAGCAATATGATCAGTTTCCAAACTATTGCTTAATAGTCGCTTCCATCCAGCTACCACGTTAACCAGCTTCTAGTTATCAATAACATACGGCGAAGGATTTTGGTTACACCAAGCTAATAAAGGCTTGCTACATTTGTGACATGCTACTACTGGCATACCAGCCGTAAAATGCGTTTAAGTCCAACTGAAGGTATTCCACATTTCAGACTGAAAAGGATTGGATCCAGATCACTTCCCTGAGGAACACCAGAAGTTACATAGATTCTGCGTGAAATTGCTGCTCTATACAGTACAAATTGCTTTCGATCTTTCGGTACGAGTAAATCCAGTTACTAGCTCATCCATGTTGCACAGAAGTAATAATCGTATTAATAAATGAAATAAGTTTTTAGTCACCAATTTCTCAGCTAGATTTAGTATAGCACTAAGTTTGGCTATAGCTCTATAGTTACCTACAAGGTCTCGAAATACTTTTTTATAAAGAGGTATGATAAAATTATCTGTCCAAATAGCGGAAAATTTACTTTCTTTGAGGCTTTTATCAACGTTAAATGTAACCGGTTTGTATAGGTTGAGGGCGATATTTAAGTATGCATTCAGGATACCGTCAGGACCCAAATGATAAGTGGTCTTGAAATTTATGAATGAACACAGAATATTAACAGAATACTTTTAGTTTCAAAGAACATTAGTAATCCGGTTATAAATGAAAATGTAAAATATATCTTCAAAATTGAACCCCACCTGAATGGGCCCGCGTTTATGGAAATACATTTTCTTACGAACACAACCAAAAAGAACGGCGCTATTAAAGAGGAATGCAAAGGTTCAGTTTACATGAATAAACCATATGGAATACGTTATTACTTAGTTTCCGACTCTCATTATTTTAGCAGTGCTCGTTATTGTTGTTTCAATTTGCCACGTTTTGCACGTAACCTGCATTCACTCATCAAAGATTGCCGTGAGTATCAGAAATTTGTGCTTACATAGTAAATTGATAATGTTTTGGCAAAATTGCATTATAATGCTGGTTGTCATACTGATGTCGAAGCGCAAAATTTAATGCTTTTAAAACGCAAATATTTTAAACAACAAAAGCAAGAGGAAGAACAACCCACGATAAGTGACTTTGCAAATGATTAGCATTTGAACATAAAACCTTCTAAATGTGAAGAAGAAAATTATGATGAAAGGCAACAGACTACTGATAGCCGAAATAAAGGTTAACGACCTGGACGATGAATATGTTGTGTTTAATCGAGGAGCAGCCAACAACGACAATATAAAAATGAAAAGAAACTATGATAACAAGGAGGAAATTGAAGATTTTGCGACGGCGCTATAACAAACTCTGCTCAAGGCATTTGTTTGAATATTACATTCATAATGTTTACTTTAAATAAGCATATAAACATCTATCGTAGAGAGATGAAAAGACTCATACGTTGAATATGAAAATGTAGAAGGTTGACAATACACAGCAATACGTGTACGATAAGCGTGCAAATCGTATATTCACACGTATAAAGGTTTAATTGTGTAGGTAACTATGTGGACGGCAGAGTGAGCTGCTACCGATTCTCGGTGTCACAAAATGAAAGACCGAAATATGAGCCCTAAGGAGTGGAGGATTTGTTGTAACTGTTCCTGTAGAACAGGAACCTCTTTTGGGATACTACTATAAGTGATTTTAACGTCGTACTCACCAACAGCTGATATGCGATCACCACTAAAGTGAAAATAGGGAATTTTTGCAAACTGAAGTAATGTGATCTATTTGACCACGGACATGGCATGTACTGTTCCGCAACTTACACACTTTGGCATTGTGGCTCTTCCAACCGGAGTGTTTATATGATTTATATTTCTTGTTTAGTTCCTTCTCATTGTCGTTTTTACACTAGTACCTCGGATATTTATTAAGGCTGAAATCATTAACGCAATAAGCTTAATTGCCAACACCTTTATTATTAGATGAAATCTTCATTTCGATTATCAAACCGCCGTCCTCTTCACACAATTGTCTGCCTTTCACGAATGCCTCTAATTCTTCACCCAATTTATAACACAGTGCTAACTTTTTTATTCTAGCGAACCAATCAGAAACTGCTTCACATAATTCCTTATATATTTTGTTAACAGCAGAAAGTGTGTAACATCGAATAATCGGCGCTTCCAAGATATTTAAACCGTATGTGTTTTTGACGTTATAGTGTTGGCAGTTTATTTCAGAAAAATAAACGCAAAAGATAAATCTACTCTCTCTTCCCAAATAATCCATTCTTCTTGTTTGGGGAAAATCTTACTAACTGTTTGCCCATTATTCCCATTCTTTGCAGCCATTTCGATTTACTTTGAATATATTTATACTTAATTCATACAAAAATTGTATAAACCGAATTATTCTCGCCGTCAACTTGTGATCTACCGAGTGGAAAAATACTTATTTATTGTAAACGCGTGTGTTCATCCGAGGGAATATCATTTACTCTACATTGTAGGACAAATTGCGCTATGAATCTCTCTCGCCATGCATGTCGTACATATGTTATTGATTACAACTTTACTCAGTTGCAAGGCGTAGAAACAATTATTTTTTGCCATCTTCAGTCGACTGTGGAAGTTAACATGCCCATAATATTGATGTCGATGTGTAGTCAAACGGTATGTATTCATTCATGTAAAGTTCTCGAGTCTTTGGTCATTTAATTCAATTACTCAGGACAGGGGATTCCCTACGAATCTACTGTAATTGCAGTGAGTGGGCGTGTGTTAGTACTAAAACCTCTAAATCGCTCGTGAGTTCCTGCCAAGAAAATTTGGTCCTTTAGCTGCGAAAATATATTCAGCAAGAATCAGACCCTAATAATGGTAGTAAGCGATGTGATACCCTGTTGATTCTGATTCATGAAATCAATCGTTATTTCAAATGATTTTGTTTTTATACTTTTTCTTAGATCTGACTAACTCTAGGTTATTTAAAATTTAATATAAACAAGATATTTAATGTAAACAGTAAATTTAGTGCGCTTATTGCAATTTGATCATTTCTCTCGTGTGTTTATGTGTAGCTTATCATAAATTGCAGTTTTATTATTTTGGTAAGTGTGCCACATGTTTTTCTCTATATTTTGTTGTTCTTAGTACAGCATAACATCCTGTTCAGACACACATCGACCTAGTCATTTTTTGCTCACATGAACACACCTTGGAGTTAAGGGGAATACAATATGTTTCGCAAAATAATACCCTTTTTTCTTTAATCAAAACATCATTTTTAGCTGTAGCCAGGCTGTAGCCAGGTTTCTCTCCTGTTCAAATATTATAACTTTTTGTTTAATGCTCCTATGACTGTATTTCGTATTGTGTTGGTTTCTATTTTGATTCTTTTTCAAGCAATTATGTGCATAATGGCTATTTTTCTGCGAATAACACATTCACGAAAATATACTTTGGCTGCTGGTTCCGAACGTTTGCTCCCTTCTTGTTTACTCTTCTGCTTAGTACAGACAACTAGATCTTATTGAACGTCTGCCATATAGTCGCTTGACCAGTACGCCTCTCTGCTTCTTCTAGTAGTTTTACCTTTGGGGCTCTGAAAGTTAAGAAACTATACCGTGTCTGCATTAACAAAACAAACATTTTAAAATCATCAGAAAGACTTGATGATAATAATGGCACCAGTAATTCAATGTCTTTATCAACTAATTTCTTAACGACATCAATGAACAGATTGAAGTAATCTGTTATTGTTTGGAATTGTTTACCGTACTTAAAGGGCTCTAACTAAATGTGACTAGCTCGCCGAAAGTGGGGGGTCCACAAGAGAAACTGCCCTACAAACTTTTTATAATATGTATGCGTTGTAAGTGGAAGTGAGGTGTAACAAGTAAACTTATTTCGCCAGCCAGTACCAAATAAAACAAATTACTTAGAAAATATTTTAATAATTAAAAAAAAATTTACAATAATAAACAGTAATAAATTGATTAGGTATTCGAATAAAATATCTAATTAATGATTATGTTAAGTAATATGAATTATAAAATTAATTCTAATTAAGTTATTGACACAATAACTAGTTTAATTAACAATAAAATTTAACGCGCCTATTAATAAATTCGCCGAATGTACATTCGTGTTTAAAAAAAAAAATGAATTTTTATAATAATTTTTTTTATTACAAAAAAACTAATTAATCAAGAGCTGCTGAATTGATGAAGTCGGTTTTCTGGCAGCCATATTGATATCGTTGTTATTTGAAATGTATGTCTATGAGTTTGAGTTTGCAGTTGGCATAGATTTCTAATCTGCTTTTTCTCCGAGCTTTACAAATGTAATATCGAAGGAGACGAGTATAATGATTTACTGATTCAGTTGGCGATATCTGAAAATATTCCTATCATAAACACTTTGATTCAAATTGACGTCAGGGAAACTGTTAACACTAACAATCACTGTGTGTGATGTGACAATCATTTCGAAAGACTTGCACACGGGTTGCAGCCTATTGAGTGGTTGGATAATTCTTCTTTTTCTTTATTACCACTCTTTTTAATATATATTTAGTAATTGCTTTTTTTTTTAATGATTTCTTACGTTGATAGCAATTTTCTCATTGTTTTAACAAAGAACTCGCACATAAATCTTGACATGAAAGTCACAGCGTTTACTACAATCGTTGTATGAAATTTTGAAGAACTTTTTTTTGACTCGTTCTGGAAAAATCACCAAATCTTTGCATTTCTTGAGATCTGTTGCGCAGATCCATCGCAGTCGTACAGGAATTAGTGGTATCCGCGGGCCCTGTCTCAACAGTTTAACACGTATCCGTAACGTATTGAATAAATCCGTTTGTGCAAATGGCTACCCTTAAACCCCAAAAACAGTCAGTCTGAATTGTTCCTCCGCACAAGAGAATGAATACCCTTACATATCTGTTCTCCTTACGTCAGCTATGATCATTTTTCTCCCGCACAAGCGATTAGTATTACTTTGTTTCCTTATATACATACATACATGCACACAAACATACATTTAATAAATCATTGAATAGAATACTATTGTACCTATGGAAAGTAAAACGTTAGCGCATTAAATTTTATAGAAAAGAAAAAATACATATGCTACATAAATGTTTTCAAGATGATAGACACACGCTGTATTATTGTAACCATATAAGCATACGCTATTGTAAATACGCAACTATGAACACTCATACTGTAGTATTGTAAAAACACAACTACATAGATCCCACAACTGTAAATACGCAAGTTAAGCTAGTTAAGAATATACCAAAATGCATGAAACACACCTTACGGGAAACATACCTAACGGTTAACCCTGTACAAAAGGCACAGTAGCCATAGAATAAGTAGACACATAGGAATGCAAACGCGCATAGCAATAAGCAAAGAAAGCAGGTAGATGTGAATATCATGCATAAGCATATGAAGGCAAAATGTATTCGTAAAAGCAAACAAACATGTTCGACCAGACAAGTGTGATCAAATCTAAGCTGACACATGTAAGAATAAATATATAACAATAACATTGTAATAACGGGATAGTTTGGTGGCCGCCACTATAAAAGAGCGTGTCGCAGTACGCTCAGCCTTTAATTGTGTCATAGCCGCCGTCAAGGTAAGTAAAGCATAGACTATCACACAAGCTGACTTTGACTATTAGGGTTTTTTTGTTTGACTTTACGGATAGGGGATGAGCTGGTTCAGGTTTAATCGCCATCCCTGAAGGACTGGTGAACAATCTTTTTGTTGACAAGGATTCAGTTAGGAACGGACCCGGGGCTGCTATGACCCTTGCGACATATTCGTCTCTTTGTAGTAACCCGCGAAATCGAACGTGAAGTAGAACAAACGCGTGCGAAAAAAATTTAAGTATATCAACAAGGAAGGTCGGGCCACCAAGTTAGTTTTTCCCTCCTACCGCTCTGAAAAAGATCACATTGTAATTTCCTCAAAAATAAAACATCAAGAACAAACCCGAAGGTCCAATTCATCTTTTGATTACAAATTGTCTTGGAACAGACTCTGGAGTGGCTGAGTTGTACCCTGCCCAAGCA
The DNA here is from genome assembly GCA_000688715.1 of Glossina pallidipes. NCBI lineage: Eukaryota > Metazoa > Arthropoda > Insecta > Diptera > Glossinidae > Glossina > Glossina pallidipes. The sequence goes on from KK499991.1 coordinate 148,984, forward strand.
AACCCGTTACAGTATTTAACAATTGTTGTTATTTTTTATTTTTATTATTAATTGATAAGGAATAATTTCAAAGTCTTTTTCAAATCAAAAATTTTCTATTTTTCAATTTTTAAAAAATTTTTATTCCAAAATTCTAAACGACAAAATTTTTTTTTCCATTACAATCAAAAAAAAATCGCCTACTCATTTTCCTACAATTGAGTTTAGAGTTCACTTTATTTATTTGGACAAGTTTCGTCGAACTCCCATGTTACAAGGAAATAATTATATATGTAATTTAATTGTGAGTGTTTCATTATAAATACAATAATAATAATAATAAATAATACAAGGTTTTTTCGTCGTCCCTAATCCATTCGTATTTTTTTTCGCGCTTAACGTTGATTCATTCTTAAAGTCACTATTTTTATACTTCTATAATCCGCTCTGGGTTAAGGTGCTTCCCAATTGAATACTCAACGAATCGTACTTCTTTGCATTTAATCGTTCGGTTTGATATAATGATGAAGCCACAGTTACATATTAAACTCAAATTAAAGTTTTAACGTATTAAGCCATCTTGGGCCCGTAATCTTTGCTAGCATATTTTTATATATGTCGAGCAACAAAACGCACGTGTTGATTTATACAAGTTTATTTTGACTGTGGGGAAGCATAGTTACTTAACTAAAGTAAAAGAAGTAAAGTGTACAAAAAGTAATGTACCGTTAAACATGAAGGAAGTTTTCAACATGTTAATTGTAAATGAAATGGAGTTGGAATGATAGAAAAATGAATTATAGCATTTTCAAAAAATTCTAAAAGCGTCAAAATTTAAATTATGGTAGCATAAGCCATAAAAGTTATTAAAATATTTTTAGTATATAAGTAATACATATTGCAAAATAAATCAGACATTGGACCTTGCAAAATGAACAAATGTTAAAGTCCATATAATGCTGTTTGCTCAAGTGTCTCTGCCATTCTGAATGCTAAGTTAGAACATTATAATGTTCATTAATTTTGTAAAGAAAGTATAATTATATAGGTGTAGCAATTGTACACGAAAGAAGATTACCTCATTACAAATTTTTAGAAATGTTGAATGTATTTTGGAAATATTTGTAACATGTCTGTATCATGTCTGTTGAGGTGGGTGTTGTAAGCAAAGAGCACATTTTCGCCAAGCATATAATTTTGACGTGCGATTCGATCAATCAGAATATGAAAATGTTCCAATTTTTTGTATAACCTGTTCCAAATAAAATTTTAGTATTTTTATAAACAAATTTTCCTCTTTCACGACTCTTGTTCCACACATACCATTCTAAAGCACTTTTTCCCAAAACATTAGCCAATTCGCATCCGTTGAAATTATTATTTATATTTGCTGTGTTGGTTGTACGCACAAAAATGAAAAAAAAAAAACGACTCCTTGAACGACAGTGACAACATCAAAGAAATGGATGCATAAATGGAAAAAGGTAAGCAGATAATTGAATGGAAAATGTCCGAAGATGATTGTAAACATTTTTTTGTTTCTCTATGCCCAGCCACTCAGCGGATGTCCTCCATACGTGTGGGCACGGTGGTGATCAGAAAGGGTTATGGGAAAAGTGGAGGGAGGAAGGAGAGTAACGTTTATGAACGTTTGACTTAAAAAGGCAGACATCAGGCACGGCAGGAAAGACCACTGCAAGTAGGTTGTTCCATAGGCGGGTAGTTGGGTTATCAAATGAAGAATTGCGGTCGTGTGTTGCGAAGTATATAGGTAACTCAAAGACGGGTGAATGAGAACGCTGAGAAAGACGTGTACTCCTATTGAAGGATTTAATTGGTGGACGCATCTCTTTTATCTCTGTAGCACACTATCCCTGAATGTACTTGTGCGTAAACGCAACACAGCCGGCAGCGAGACTTCTGGACACACTTTCGTTGCCAATGATCGCCTGAGCTTTTCGCTGTATGCGATGGAGGCCTTTCAAGGCAAAGAGGCCTTCGCCCCCATATACGAGTTATACTCTAATCCTGGCCAGATATAGTCTGCGAATAGTGACTGCAGTAAAGTATTTATTGCACCTCTTTAAAAAACCTAGCCCCTTGGCTGCTGATACTTCGAAAACATATTCCGTCCAACGAACATCATTTTCTATTCTCACGCCCAGAACATCAAGAGGTTCTGATTCTTCTTTGGCGCCACCAAAAGAGGGGGGTTGTTCATCACTTTTAACGTATGGTAGGAGACGGCTTTGAGTTTTGGTAGCAGTTTTAAACTTACACAATTTACCCATCGTCATTCAGACATTTTTATAAACTCCCGACTTAGTGTGTGATTCATCACCGCATTATTACATGGTCTATAGCTAAAGCAAAACGAATGACACAAGGTGTTATCGACTGCAAACGACTAAATAGGGCTTTCCGTTATGCACGGGATGTCGTTAACGAACACAACGAAACGAGACACTGAGGGAACTGATCCCTGTGGCACATCTACATTTAAACAGAATCCATTTAAGGAATAGCCTTAGAATATAACTCTTATCGAACGGTTGTCCAAAAACCTGCAAGAACCTTTTTAAGCGACCTCGTTCGGAAGAATCACGCAAGCATCGAACATGTTATTTCTTCAAGCGGTGGCAGTGGTCGATTTCTATGTGGTAAATTAAGATTTGAAACAACCACTTCAGCCAACACTTTAGCTTTAACAAGCAGGCCGGGTATAATTTGGTCGTTCTAAAGAAGATTCGGAGTCGATGCGTTAGACTTGTTCGCTATTTTTTTCACGAAAGAGCAAAAACTCTTGCTTGCTATGAATGCTTGGAATATGCGTTGGTTTTTTATAAGTTACGTTAAGCAGGTCTCAATTTCCATAATGTCCGTGTGGCGTTCCTCCTGAGTCTCATGGGGCGAATGCCGCAGCCATTGGTGTGGACGTAGGAGTCGCCAGAAACCACGCTGTCGAAGTAATTTTCCAGAATGGAAGATGTTATTTTACTACACCGAAGTGTTAGGTGTGCGAGATCAATTCGACGAGATAATTGGGTGCGTTACTGTTGCTAGCACTGAAAGACTACGTCGTTACGGATATATACGATAAGGCCCCTATGCGATTAGAAATTTTAGATGAGTTGGTACCCATGCAAAGTGCAAATCATCTACATCACTGCTTCCACTTACCTGTGTCCCACAAAGAGCGAGTATATGGGGCGAATATTTGTGGATGTGTGCATATAGTGCGGAAAATTTTGCATGCAAGCCGCTTATATTGCAGTGTTGGACTTTAAATCTATTTACCATACCTGATACTTGAACACAAATGAACATTTCTTGCTTGTGCAAGTGAAGTTCGATGGGTTTTCAGGAAGGGTTTAGTGAAGACCATTGCTATTGCTGAGATGGGGGCATAAGAGTCTTAAACGGCGTTTTGCGTCGGTTTATTCTTATAACATGGATTGTTGCTTTTAGGGCTTTGTTGCTGTTAATTGGTTGTGGCTGGCTTGTGCTATGTATTGTCTTTGTTGGATCTACTGCTACCGTTGATTGTTGTTATTCGTATTTATGGTTATTGCTGTTGTATGGATGGTGCTGACAATGCTGCTGTTAATGTATTGTTGTTGTTTTTATTGCATTTGTGCTTTCATAGCTGTTGTTGTGTTTCTTGATGCTGCTGTTGTTGGTGCTATATTGTGTTGTTGTATTATTATTGCGATATTATTATATTGAGCTTTTTAATTTCGAACCATTTTCTGCTTACACTATAGAGACTCTGCTTGATATTATTTGCATTGTATGCTGCTTTTCTCTTGTGCATATGTTTGCTCACACAGAAATCTTTCGTTTAATGCTGACTCTCTATGGCGTTCTATTGCTATTGCTTTATTACGTGAATTTAATTGTACTTGGATTTAATTTTGCTTTATTCTTAGTTACATTTTGTATTTTTTTGATGTCACACTTGTTTTATTAAATGAAAACTTATAAGTTTTAAGGAATTTGTATACACTTATTACATTTTGGTTTCTGCAAATTCTTTAATATTGAGACATACGAATTTGGAAGTTTTCTTCCAACGATTTTTGTTTCCCACGTAACAGAAACACATATGTATTCTCTGAGAAGCAAATCACTACTTCCTACATAAGCTTGTTGAGGTTTGCAACAACTTTTGTGAAAAAGTTTCTGGTAACTTTGGTGAATTGTTATTATAGTTGCTTTTCACTTCTCAAAATGCAAAAACCGAACCACTCAAAACACAAGTTAAGTATTCGCGCATCTCCCGTAGCTCCTGGGAAGCTAAAAACGTGTTTGAAAAAAGAAAAGAAAGAAGTTCAATTATATTCAGTATTTTGTTACTCGTGTAGCTGCTGTTGTTTGTACAGAAATGTTGCACGCATAAACCAGTCCTGAAGTATTTCAATTCTCCCATTTACACTAGGTATACTTAATGGTCCAGAGGGATCCATACATATTAAATATATTACATTATTTGATGAAGTGTTTGAACTTGAAAATAGTCTATGCGCAAAGCTGACTCTCTTGCTCCTTGAATGCAAAAAATAACCATTGTTAACTGCTTCCAAAGAAATATAAAATTGCATTTTAAGCCAGCAAATATAATGCATCGAATTCTTTCTCCTAAGGTTTACTACGCCCTCAATCTTTTATGACACTTTCTTGCCACCAGAAAGAATAATTGTTTCTGCATACAGATTGAGGTTTTCAACCTTATCACGGTTGCAGCGTAAATGTGAGGGTACTGATCGAATTATTTTTTTTTACTTTCCTCTTATCCCCTTTTCTCATATAGCGTGCCACAGATTTATAGTAGCTCATAATATAGAATGCACGTACTTTCTTGGTTATGGTTATTTTCGTGCTTCGGAATGCATAATACCACACGCCAATTGCTATTTATGCGTATTTGTTCTTGTTTATAAGCAAAAAAAAAACGTTGTTTTGCTTTATGAAAGTTTCTTTCATCATGTTATGCTACCGCTTTTCTTATCGGATTTCCTTTCATCATTACTATGTAACCACTGTCCATTTTTGATAATTTTGGCAACGTTTTCTGTAAAGAATTACTATGTTGATCATACACATTGCGTTCTTTTTCTATTATGCTATCTGCTTTATGTTTGATGACCTCGAACTATTAAAGCTTTTGGCTTGCTTTCACGAATGTTCCGTGGGTTGTTAAATTTGATGATTTGAACATACGAAGTAATTGAATACGAAGGAAAGTTAGCCTGTGGCAAGGAGAGGTCCAGATTATGGCAATCGGAAAACTGTAAGCGTAAAAGACCTGATGTATTTAACCTGTTTTTAATTTAAAGAACAAACAAATGCATAAATAATAACAACGAATGTACTTATGTACTTGAACCGAAAGTAAACAAAATAAAATTAAGAAAAATAGTCCACTAAAGGGACTTTTAACACATTACTGAAAATTACTGAAATAACAATGGCAAAAAGCAATAAATTGAATTTATTCTATAAATGTAATGTGCAAAAATAAAAAAAAAATAAAAATAATACAAGAAACTTTTAAAATACTTATATTCTTCGTCCAATAGCAATCTGTTTCTGAAAGAAAAGACAATAGCAGCAATTAGAGGAAAACAAGAAAAAATAGGGTTCGATGGTATAAGCTAGTAGCCTATCTATCTATCTCATCCTATTTTTTAGTCCTGAAATTTATTATTCTGATGTAAATAAATTATAATAACGATAACAATAAAAAGAGAGAAAGTACACATGGCTTAATTAATAATCAGCTGGGTGGGTGGTAGTTAAGAGGGCATAGAAGATTTTCATAAAATTTTTTCGAAATTTGTGCGAATTGAAGCAAGAAATTGATCACTTTTTATCTATACTTATCTTTACACCTGTGGTTATCTGCTCGACTGTTTACATTGAAATAGCCATTATTGAAATTTCTGTTCATGGTATACAACAAAAGCAGGTAGCAACAACAAGAAGCTTTCTACATACATGCATAGTAAATTAAATAAAAATAACTACAAAAATATTCGTCGCAGCTTCCGCAAACATAATTATCATTAACATGAACAACAACCGCAATCACAAAAACTTGACCACATCTACAGCGAATCCAGAAACTAACGAGTACTCCGAAGAGCCAGCATAATAGTGACAGCTAACCTATGTCCTATCTCATTTTCTAATAAAAGTAAATTATTTATTTCTAGTGGGAAATTATTAATTCTGTTTTCATAATTTATTCTTCATGTTTGTTTTGCCTTACCTAATAGTATCCTAATGTACGTATGCTATATCTAATCCATATTTACTTTGTTTATCATAATGCTTAATATTATAGAGCAGATACATTTTTTCTGTTTTGTTAGGACGCGCGAATTGACTAGTTCATAAGGATGTATAGTGGAGGATGTTGTGTTAAAACAATATTGGAAGTATTTTGTCCAATCATCCCAATCATTTAATTCAGCCGATAAATATGAACGGCTACATTTGTATAATGTTCGGAGGCTGCGTTCCACTGTACCAAGTGTTTAATGTTGAGGGGCTCTTGATATTATTTTGTTTATTTTGAGATACTTCCATAGATCTCTCATTAGGGCGTTTTTATATTTTAAACGTTGTTCCGCTATGAGCGTCTACAAAGATTCAAATTAGAACTAAATTTTCAAAGACTGCCTTTGCAACGGTTTTGGCGTTCTTATTTGGTAAGGTTATAGATAAGCATTATCGCGTATCGCGTCGCCGTCAATGACTACTGGGTCAAAAATTCTTTCTGATGTTAATGTTAATGTCGTAGCAGTTGTTTTTGTCATTTGCGGCCAGTAATAATATCTTCGTACAAGGGTACGTGTACCCTCTGTATGATTGCCTTCTATGGATGGTTGTGGTATTTTTGGCTATCAAATGGCTATGTATGGAAATACTCACTGTCTGTCTGAATATCAAACTACTGGCTTTAGTATTTATAGAGCTATTCTTTAGTGCTAATTGAAGAGAATCGGAGGCTGTTACGACAATCGCACGTGTCATTGCTGAGCTGAAAAGTTCGGGATATATGGGGGATTTTAAATTTTTACTCCGCAGACACTCCTTAGACTGTCACATCTAAAAGGTCTACAGGATAGTTCTGTTGCCCACCCTGCCTATGGTCTAGGTAGTAATTTCACTAATATTATATGAACAATATTAATAACACTACTTTAAAGGGGACGGATTAAATAATTAGTGAGTACATATATATTGTAATGTTAAGACGTGGATAATAGCTGAATAGGATTTAGTGTATTCGCAAAGTCTGCTCTTATAGAGACTTTTGCAGGATTCCTTATAAGTCTAGCCTAGCTGTTCGGCTTCAGAACGCCAAATCTTGCAACTTCTGTATTATGCCAAAATTTGTCGGCTACAAGCGTCAATAACTTATTTTTGGAGATTGAAACACTGTATTTGATTGAAATAGAATGATCTTTTCTTTATTGAACTTCTCTTATTTATATCTATTATATAACTTATTAATTTCTTCTCCTGTTGATGAATAAAACTGTTTAATGGTATGGTCAGCATAATTATGAATGGGGGTGTTTAGCGTCAAATTACGTTCTTTGCATTTGCGTATAATTGTGTTATTTAATAAATGCAACTTGAAGCGTTTCGTAGTGTGTCATATTTTGTTGCTTGTATTTTATCATCAATTTTGTTTCTTGACACACTTTAGGTGGACGCATATATGCATAGATATGCAGTCACACTAGAATATCATTAATCACATTATCTTAAATATAAAACTGAAACAAATAAAATATATACGGTATATACTGTGAGGAGCCAAAGTCGGACCTCGTTTTCATCTCACAGTTCCTCCCTTTCTTGGGTGGGGGGAGAGTGCTCGAATAAGTTAGAGAGTAAGTAGAGATAAGTGCTAGAATAGGTTAGAGAGTAAGTAGAGATAAGTGCTAGGATAGGTTAGAGGTCAGGCAGACTAAGTAGAGGTTAGGTTAATAAGTTAAGCTTAGAGATAGGGGAGTCGAGTTTAGGCTTTTGGAGGAGTCGGTCGCGAGCGGCGCAAATCCGGATTCTTATTATTTCATTGGAATTAAAGTGAAGTACTGAACAATAAAGTGAAGCATTTTATAATAAATATAAACTATAAATTTCTTGTGATTCACACCTGGGCCGCTGAGCTACCCCAGCCCCAGGACACGGGCAATTTATGCTCTCACAATAAATAAAATAAGCGCTATGGAGAACCTAACTTACCGTTTGTTTGTTGCTGGATGATGATGGTGGACATTAGATAAAGATAATTATGTAGTTGATGACGTAACAATAACTGGAACTCCAAATTGCTGTTTGTATTATATTTATATTATTGCTGCTCCTTATGTACATATATAATAATTGTATTATAATTGTATTGTGGTTTAATCGTAAGAATGGATGGTGTACACCTTGTATAAAGCTGTTGATTATAATTTTGCTTTTTATATTTGTTTGCCTTTTTCTTGGAATTTTTCACTAATTCTTTCAAGTTATAAATACATTTTCTTGCCTTTTTCAATATAATTTCACTGCTTTACACCATTTGAACTTTTTTCAATTTATGCATATACAAGCGTATTATCAACTGTTCCCTGTTATATGTGTATGTTTCCTTTCATTCATTTGGACAGTTTTTGTTTTGCGTGTTACGCACACATTTTTTTTCTTTTTTTCAGGTATACGTAGACATCAGTTGTTGTACATATTTTGTTTAATTTCTTTGTATTATTATTTACAATTATATTTATACACATATATCGTGCGTTTAATTGTTCCGAAATATATATGTACCGTTTGAAAGTATATGTGTTACTTTACTTCTACAATGTTTTACCAACGTTAGATAATGAAATCAATGGTTGTATCTAGGTAAATTAATTTGTCACATAAATTCCTACTGATAACAATTACAAACTGTTTTTTTTCTTAAAAAATTGTTATTCGAAAATAAAAAAATTTTTAATAGTTTTGCCATCAACGTCTTTATTTTTCTTTTTGATACGCAATTATGGCAATTAATTAAAATTTATGCACAGATTTCCAATCAAAAACAAGGAAAGTCCGTGCAACTGTAACTCTCACTGTCTAGAATCTCTGAGAGTTTCTTGTGTTCGTTCCTTTGGTTTTTTTCCATTCTCTTCTTCCTCGTATTCGCTAATAAATTTCATTCATTTCTCAACGAGCGAGAGTCTCACCTACTACCACCAGAGTTGTATTTGTGACAAATATTACAAAATACAACGATATGTTACATCTATTAATTTGGAATAGCGCTATCTTATATATTTTAGAATTTTATTGCCCATTATTTTAAATTTATTTTGCGATACAGATTCGAATATCTTTCCACTTGATGACATTTTGAATCGCGACTTTCCTATTATACCGGCTTCGGTTGCAATCCTTTGGAAAAATTGGCCTAATCCAAGTTTTGTATTGGTACACATGTCACTGTTGCGTTTATTTTTCTGTTTATGCCTTTGCGGTCTTTGATTGTTATGGGAGATGTGGCTTCACTTAGGTAGTTATCTTTCTCCTTGAGGTATTCCACCGTAAAGTCGTATTCCTTCAAGTCCAATCTATAACGCGTATGTTTTGAATTTGGATTCGTTATTAAAAATAGATACACTAGTGGTCTGTGGTTGCTTAGAACACCGCACTACTACTAAATCATTCATACAGAGAAATGCTTGCGAGGATTTTAGACTGGTGAAGACAAGAGTCATCATGCGCTGAAATGAGTTAGGGCCTATTTTTAGTCTGTAGGGTAGTTGCGCATAGCGATATGAGCTATTGCTTCTTGAAAGGGAAGTTATACTTCGCGCTTTCTCTTCTCTTGATGAAATCAATCATTAGGTCAAGGCATGAAAAGTATTTGACTCTTCCTAGTTTGTCAAAAATGTGTTTTAATCTTGGAGCAGAAATTTATTTGCTAACAGTTTTTTGTTGACTTGGCGATACTCCACTATTAAACTATCAAACTCCATCTTTTTTCGTTAAAGTTTGGTAAGGGTTTTTATTTTGGTGCTAATAGAAGTGGGCTGTAATATTCGGGTAAGGACGGTGCAACTATTCCGTCTTCGTTTAATTTAGAGACCTGCTTATCTATTTCTGAGTTTAGTGATTCAAGAATTCGGTAGTTTTTAATATCTATTGGGGCTTTATCGTACGGTCTGAGTTTTTGTTTGTAGAAGTTATTTGCACTTATTGGTTCGGTGTCAATGCCGAAGATATCGTAGTATTCTGCACATATTTCTATCAGTGGTTGTTTAATATTACTGTTTTGCTTTTTTTTTGTCAACAGGTTATAGCCACGATTTCAGAGTTATTTAGGGACTCAAATTTAATGTTGTTGTTTAATGTTGTTGTGTTGATAGCTCTGATGAACTTTTACTTTCTACGACATTACTGGCAACAATTGGCCTGGTTGGAGGTCTTAATACCAACACTGACCTCTCATAGGTCGGTAGCTGTGTTTGCCTAATCACTTCTTATCTTGTGGGTGATAGCAGCGTTTTTTTTTTGATCATGGGTGTTCATGGGATTATATGCTTGTGTGAAAGTTTCTAGGCCGTGTTGTGAGGATATCCTTTGCGTTTTGGAAATTTTGGGTGGAATTATATTTTCTAATAAAACCTATACCGAGTATTCCATCGCACTGTATGGGAAAACTCTCGTGGATAATGTAAATTCGTATGGAATAAAGAAATTGATCATCTCCAAATTTAAGTAGATGGATCCTAGCGATTTTATTATTCTTTTCCGCAGGCAGATAGGTTAGTTGTGTGTTTTGTGATATGTCGGCACCAGTACCTACTAATAAAATTAATGTGTAATTTGTTTCTGCGTTCTTGACTTCTATTAAGTTGCTCAAATCAAAATTGAAGTGATATATATTATTTATTCTTGCTATTATTCTGGCATTTCAGTAATTTCCTGTCCGTGTGTAATTACGTTTATTTCGACCGCTACTGTTTTTATTATTATTATTGGTATTTTGCATTTAATATTACTCCAATTCCTTCGAGGCATTGTACGAGCATCTCTAAGCGCTTATCCGTACAAAATATTTCACTTTATTTTTTTTCCTTTTTCCTTAGAATCGCAGTCACATCAGCTTCAAACTGACCTAAATAAATTGGTGGCATGGTGCTCGTCAAATTATATGACACTAAACCTAAATAAATGTAAGAAGCTTTCTTTCTCTAGAAGGAAGTCATTCATAACCCATTATTTTATAGATTCGCACAAGTTGGAGGACGTTGAGTCGTTCACTGACCTTGGCGTCCTCTTTGACCGCAGGTTATGTTTCAATTTGCACGTTGAGGTCTCGATTAGCAAAGCTAGGTCCGCTCTTGGTTTCATCAAGAGGTGGTCCAAAGAGTTAGATAATCCGTATATTACCAAAAGGCTGTATACGTGTTTGGTTAGGCCTATACTTGAGTATGCTTCTGTTATGTGGTCTCCTTCATATAGGTGCTATGTAGATTTAATTGAATCTATTCAAAAGCAATTCCTGTTGTTTGCTCTTAGGAATTTGGGTTGGGATCCGTCTGCTTCTCTTCCCCCCTATGAAAATAGGTTGCTTCTTTTGTCCTTACCGTCTCTTGAAAAACGTAGATTTGTTCTTGGCGTTTGTTTCGCAATCAAATTAATAAACGGCGCTATTGACTCGCCGTCATTACTTGGAGAAATAAGTTTTAATGTCCCTAACCGCTTCTCTAGGCACTTTACCTTGGTTAAGGTTAGTCATTGTAAATATAATTATGAGCTGTTTAACCCGCTCAGAGTTGTTTGCAAGAACCTAAATAACGTCTATCACCTTTTTCCCATATTGGACACTTTAAAGTCCATTAAAGCAACATTGCTTAATACACGAGATTTGTCAATGTCGTACTTAAACTAGCTCTTAATCCTAAAAAGTGACTATGAATCGAAAAATAATTGTTGTTAACTATTATCGGTTGCCAAGGTTATGCATGTTTGCGATGGCTTAGGGGTTCATTTGCAACTAGGTTCTGTACCGGTTGTGGGTGTGGCTCTGTGCTAATTGTGTACATGCTTTTTTTTTCTTTTTTTTCTTTTTTCCTTTTATTTGTTTTATTGTACTTATACTAAGTTTTTTTTTTTTTTTTAATAATAATTAATTTAAGATTTACTTTAAGTGTCATTTGAACTCGACTGTTGCTTGTTTTAGTTGAGTTTCTGTATAAGTGGAATAAAATAAATAAATAAATAAATAAATTGGTTGCATTGTTCTGGTAAGCGTTGTACCTGTCTGAAATTTTGTCTGCATATTTTTTCTTTAATTATTTCATTGTAGTCTACGGTATCAACGTCATTGCCCAAGAGCAGTGGAAGGGCCTGTTTATAATCCGTCGACGTAAGAGATGATTGCCCGATTATCGGGTCCGGGATGTGGGCTTTTTCAGAGGGAGGCATAATTTATTTTGGCGTTGGTAGAGGGGTGAATGGAAAAAAATTCTCTAGATTTTTAGTGAGGGCTTTAAGTATTTTTTCTTGAAATGTTTTTTATGTCGTATGTATATTGTTAGTAAAAAGTGTGCTTTGATTAAGATGATTGATGGGAGTAATAAATATTGCAATGATTCTAATTGGTGTGTGTAGCCTGTATCAGGCGATATTTGTGTATGCTGAATATCTCTTGATTATTTTTGGCAGTTTTGGTTGCTTTTGGGTTATACCCTCATCCTTTCTTCAATTCACGAGTTATTTGTAATTCAACTGCATTTAAAAAGTTTTTCTTTTATAAATTTTTTTTATAATTATTTTTTTTTTTGTTGCGTGTACTCAGCCAATGCATTTTTAGCACTTTCACTTTTATTTCGACCAGTTTATTTTGCTGCGATTAAATTTAGAACAGTTTCATTTAGTTTGTAGTTTTTTGGTTCAATTTATTTTTTTTTGGAAAGCTCTTAATATATTGTCAACTTTTTTTTTCTTTTTTTTTTTTTTTTTGGTTCAGGCACATTCACAATGTGCAAATTATTTCTATATTTTCTATTTGAAAAAGTCACTTTTTTAACTTCCGTAAGTTTAAGTCGTTCACGTAAAAAATTTCTTCTCCTTCTTCTTTTTTCAAAAATATTCACTTAATTCGATGCTAGCCTCGAGAAGATATGTACATTTTACGATGGTGCCATTAAAAATCGTGCTTGTGGTACGGAACACTATACATGAACGCATTCGAAACTCGCCAAGCCTTAACGTCGGTCTTGTCACCGTCGCCATCTAGTGAAACAAAAAAATAAAGTAATTCTTTATTGTACTATCGTTTATTGTTTTTCTTTTTGTTATTCTGATCATTTGTTATTATTGATTTATTTATATTTGCTTATAGGTAAACTTATGTCGTAACTTATTTATGTTTACGTTCGTGTAGTTTAGTAAATTAAAGTTATTGGTTAAACTGAGTTATAGCTAGAGTTGCATTAGGGAGGCTGCCATAAACTACTAACATTTCATTGAATCTTGAAACATTCCTTTGCAATGGGGAGTGGGATTGTTAATCTCACTTGTTAGTAAAAGAAAAAGTTATGATCGTGTAGAAGAGAGGAGACTGAGGTTGTGCGCTGACGAAAGAGACACCGTGTGTGGATTGTTTTTTGCAGGAAAAGATGTGTTGATTGAGCGAATGCAAAAAAAAAGGTGGAGTTTGAGTTGCAAATCGGTCGTGCAATTTATATTAATTTTACTGGATTTTAAAAATTGTACAGCGCCAACGCTAGCCATAATTCCTTTGAAGTTATTCAAAATTTTATAAACCATAATCTATAAATACTATTACTAAATTTGAAAATTTTGCAATGTGCAATAGAAGAAAGCTAAAAGAGTAGGAGAAGGGTACTAAAAGTTAAAATTAATATCAAAGGACTACAAGTTTTTGACAAAACGAAAAACATATCCTTAAGAAATTAATTAAAAATTTGTTTATGTTAAGAAGAGAACACAAAATGTGAAAGCGGGTTGAAAATGTTGATGAATTAATAAAAAAAGAAAAAAACCTTAAAGGCAATTGCAAATTTATAAATGTTAAAAATCCAATATAGTTAAGAAAGGTAAAAAATATTATAAGGGCTTACGAAACAATAAGAATATGTAAAAAACATAGAAGTGATAATAATATTAACATGTAAAAGGGAACAATGAAAAACATGTACACACAACAATTTACTTTGTTTTTTTAATACCTCTACTAACAGAAAACATAGTACATTTAATACCAAAGATGCACTAACATACCTGTGTATATAGAAAAAGAAATATTTAACAATTATGTATATAAGTGTAATGTATATTCAGCCATTAGCCATACAACCTATAAAACTGTTTGCTATACTAAGAATTGTAAAATAAAGAAGAACAGAAATAATTGACGAGAAGCATATCCTTGGTAAATCGAGTTAAATGACGTATTGGAACATGAAGTAGTAAGCAGTCTTCAAGAGAAATCTTTCGGATGTTGTATAGGAGAATATGTGGAAGGAGAAATTTCAAATATAAAGAAGAAAAATATAACATGTAAAGTTTTTTTAGTTTTATTATGAGAGGAAGATAGATTAGAGGCGTCCTCGGGCCCAACTTTGGGATCTCCAATTGCACCAGGCTATAAGAATTAGAGTAAGGTTTTATATTATTAGAAGTATGCAAAGGTTGCATGAGTTAAATTAAATAGTACAAAGTAAAATGAAATAAACCAAAATAAACTAGAGCAAAGCAATAACGCTTCACATGTTTTTTTCCTATTATTTTTCTGAAAGTTCAAAAATATTATTAATTGCATCTTAACGTAAGTAAATATACGTAGAGAAACTTCTCTTTTATTGACAATAAATATCTATTTTTAAATATATTTTTGTAAATTAAAAATGCAGGAGAATTACTATTTGCGGGAGGAAAGTAGTCTTAGGGATGTGAGTACAATTAATTCGGCCGGGTATGCTTAGTCTGTCCATATTTTTCTTTTTTAGAGTAGGGGTGTGTATTCTACTCAATAACTATCTGCATGGTGTCCGACGAACACGATAAACCCTCCCCTGTTATTATTGATCTGTCTAGCTTACAATGACATGTGCCGACAGTTCGAAGTAGCCTCCAATGGGGCAAACTTAACCAAACTACAGATTTTTCGAAAGTAATATACAGATATTTGAATAATTTACAGATATTTTACACCATACAGTTCCATTAAAACTGACGCCCCATGTAGGGCATAACTTTTACGTGGTTTCACAGTTATGGCATACATAAATTGGTGTTCATTTAAAAATAATTTAACGTCTGTTCGTTAAACGTTGTAAGCATTCTTTCCATTGTTATCAAGATCCTTTCGCATTATCTATTTTCTTCGAACTGCAACACTTATTGATCGCTACGTCTGCGGTTAAAGTTTTTAGTGTCAAGGATTGCTCTGTATTTTCTCCGTTTTGACATTTTGGTCATGAATCTTACAATTTTTATTGGCTTGCCTGGTGGTAGAAACGATTGACCGGTTTGGATTGTAACATTTCGTAACTTCACGGCGTCCACCTTCATCAACTAATTTTAACTTTACCGCGTTTGGTGCAGATAATTCACTTCGTGGTTCGAGGGCAGTAACAAAGTTTTCGTATGCATAAATCATAATTAACACGAACTTAGATTGCATTATTGTGCCATTATCAGATAGTTTCTCAGCGATTGTAACAAAGCTGACCACAAAAATAAGCATATAGTCTTAGTTAGAACTTAGTTGCCTAAAGAAGTTTATTTTTTTTACAATTCCCCTTGATCTATAAACTTCAATCTAATACATTTAATGCTTCTTTTGAAGTTTTGCAGTTTTTAAAATTCGAGATTTGTATTGGAGGAATGGTTGATGATTAATATGATTATAGCCATTAACCTTTAGTCTTTAATTTTTCAAGCGTTTCTTTCATTTAAATTTATTTGTGCAGGTTGAGGTTTAGAAACAGCGTCTGATGCAAGATGCAAGTAGTGATATTTCATTCCATTATATTATCTAAATAAACTATACAAAAAATATTCTTTGAGTAAGCTTTTAGTTAAGTCATTTAAATGATGGAAAATAAATTTTATTCTACCCAATTTTATGTAACCATAAAAGCTTGCAGCGTTTAAAATTTTAATTTGAAAGAAATCGGCTTCTGTATGAGCCACAAGCTTTTATGTATAGTCACGTTAGGGTCGTTAAAATAAAATTTATTTTATTTCACTTAAATAAAAGGTTATTTAAAGAAAAACAATTAGATAAGTTATTTTATATTTTTTAGTCTATTACAAGTCGTGTTCTAATTCCTAAACCACTTTTCTTAACACTCATATCGACGGCACTGTTAAAAAAAATGACTTCATCATATTGTGGCGTCGACCATATTTAATTTAAAATCCACATACTTGGTTTGTCGCATCCTACTGCAAGAGGAAACTACAACATAAGTGAGTATGCAAGTCAACCAGATGACAGCTAATGAAATCATCTTGCTCGATAAACTCGATAATCACCAATTCCTATCAGCAACAAAATATAAGTTCTCAGAGAATTATCGAAAGATTTCAGATTCAGTGGTAATGTAATATATAGCAACGCGAACAGTAAAAAATCGTTCGGCTGATGAGATAAAAACACTTGGTATTAATTTGAAAGGGCTTCTATTCGATCTCTAGAATTGCAGTCGTTCACTTAAAAGGTTTGTGGATCGAGTTTGACCGATATTTTAGAAGTCGATAAGAAACCGGAATTTTGGATAATCGGGAATCAAGAATTTTAAGAAACGATGAACGAAGGATACGGTCTCTGCGTTTGGCGTTAAGATCAGTCGTTACCAACCAAATCCTTAAAATCATTTATGGAGAGATTAAACAATTGGGGGCTCAAAGTGGAAGCTTGCGCTATACCAGACATGGTCTCGCTTAAGGGAGAGTTAGAGTCAGTCACAGAACAAAGTATACGACCATATAAGTTTACGAGCACTCCGAGCAAAGTCGAATTCACAGAACAAAATATATGACCACATAAGCTTACGTGCGCTCTGAGGAAAGTCGAATTTACCATACAATTTGCTAGTAAGCTTAGACTAGAGGGAGAAACAAGAACACAACTTCTATCAGTATTGCTATTACTCCTAATGGACTCCGTGACGGAGATTAAAAGTGTCGAGGTGCAAGGCCCAGGCTGAAAGCCGGATTGGGCATCATCCAGGGCATTACTTTTATTCAAAACTAAATCAAGTCGTTCCTTCGTGATATGTTTTGTAACTTTAGAGAAGCAGAGTAGGATGCCAATTCGTCGAAGATTATTATGTGCAAAAGAGAAACCCCCTTTAGGAACGCGTCTTATTCGAGCTGCTTTCCACACCTTAGGAAATTTGAAGATCGTCCGTACCGTATTCACGACCTGTAGTAGATGGTTAGATATGTATAGAAAGATCGAGTTAACAAGATTGACCGTCAAACCCAACCGAAGTAGATGTTATCTTTCAGAAGCACTTTAAAGAATGTTTTCATACATATTCTGTAATGAGAAAGAGAAATCGCTATCTCTAAAATTATTGAAAAATGATTGTGAGTAGCGAACATTTAGTTGATTTTCCTCCAAAAACTCATTAACAGCATTTCCACTTATTTCCTTAGAGTCATGTCGACTTACTCCCCTTAATTACGGCCCATTTGACACATTTGCTTAGAGTCAGCATTTCCGAGCACAACAAGTTACAACCGAGCAAGAGGGTTGTTACAAAAATTCACTATAACAATATAAGCCGTCTAATTAAAGAATTATTACAAGGAAGCCACCAGAACAGATTAATTTACTTAAATTTATTATATTATAATTTCGTATGTGTTCCAAAATTTACTTAAATGTTATTCTAACAATAGTACAATCCAATATACGAGAAAATCAATTACAGTAAATTTTACAAGAAACGCTGAGATATAATAAGAGGGATTAACAAGATATTTAACTTCATTGGACCTGTTTGGGAACTTGTAAAAGTTATACGAAGCTATAGTGCCATCATTACTTGTAAGCTTTACCTTGCGCAAATCCTTGTTGAAGATGTTGAATTTGATAACTTTACCATATAGGTTGTTCTTCGATATGCATTCGAAAATTTATCTCACCACCGACGATACCCGAAAGAATCATTGCACATGTGGCAAGATAGGTTTTCCATAAAACATCCCTCCCATCCACGTTATTCAATTTCACCTACACGTCATTCTTCTTATTTAGGTATGTGCAATAGTTAATGGTTTTAATGAAGACAACCTCCTATTTTAACCACGTACACCAGGAGATTCAGAAATTGAGCGGGTAAGGCTGATATGACAATATCAATACGACTATAACATCGAGAAAATCGGTTCTGCATTATTTCCAAGGATTGGATTTTTTTCCAGCTCATATTCCATTACTTTCATGGTCGCTTGCAAATCATTGACGCAAATTTGTGAGTTAATCTTCCCCTCAAGTTTCATTTCTACCTTGCCGAACGTTATCACAAAACTCCTAAAACCTTCTGTCGAAGTCTCTGTAATTTGTTCAGCCACCTGCGAAACGTCTAAACAATGGGAGTAGCTAAAGGAGAGCTTCGAATTCGCAATTAACATTACGTACTCCTCTAATGAAATCTTGGTACAATCCGTATGATACCGTTTGCCACATTTAGCACAGTTTCGCATTTTAAGCCTCTTATTGCACAAACGGCAACACATGCTTATTCAGTAAAAAGGTCGACGAAGCAACAACGAAGATTTACCATGGCTTTTGATTTTACTCCCACTAAGTTTTCGTCTGCAATTTTATTTTAAAAAGCAACCTTGTAGACAATTACCTTGAATAGGGGTGAACATCTATATATATGTATACATATACATATTGTAGTATAACCACTTATGCCAACCACTCATTTAAAAAAAAGCGTAAGTAAATGATAAAAAGGAAAGCGAGAATTAATAATACACTTAGACAATGTCAACTTATGACAAACTTCGAAACGTTGCATTTCTTTATTATTATTATTACTATTATATAAATTTAGTCAGAGAATAAATTCTAAGACTAAAGTCTTAAAGCACTAGCATCTAAGGCTTTCGGCTTTATTTTTATTAATACTATTATTATTATTATTATTATTATTATTAAAAACTCTACCGCACTTGAGATTTGAACCCACGACCATTGAATAGCTAGTCGACACTCTTGCTTACTCGGCCACTCAGGCGGATCGCACTTTTTTTCTAATGACTTTGTTATTGAGATATGAAAAGAATGCATTTGCGGTAGGCGGCCTTACCATGCACACGCAGGCACGTTTGCATCAATTCACTTTTTTATTACTATTGACTTTTTTCATTTATGCTGACCTAGAATTATTGCTTTGTAAATATATATGTTAAGACCCAAATTTTAAAAAGATAAATTGTATATAAGCAAAAGATTTTTTTAAATAAATCATCATTATACGGATAATCTTCTATGCGACATAAAAGCCACATTTTTAATTACTAACTTAAACAATTTTTATTAGATAAATATCGATCCCTTGGCGCACTGAAGCAAGGTAGTTAATAATATTGACGTAATCACGCAGAAGTATACGTGGGGAATCTCCTCCAAATCCATTGTCGACGAGTTACTCGCAGGTTCATTTGTATACATTCAGTCGATTTCTTTCGAGTTCATAACAGCTAATGCACAGATACACTAGTAGAGTTTAACTATTACACCTCAACGACTATCACACAAGAACAACTAGCTCCTGCTATTACCATATATATATATTTTCCAATTACAATCATTAATATATTTATAAATGATGTCGTCCACCAACAAAGTCACAGTGTACATAACTCATCCCACCCCTGCCGAGGAATTCTTTTCAATTCCGGGCTTGTTATTTTTAGTCTTTCTTTTGTTACCAAAATTAGATATACTATTCCAACGATTATAATTATATAAAGTCTATATCAAATGATTATTTAAGCTTTTAATTTCCTCTTTTTTCTCTCTGATCTCTAATTGTTTGATTACGGTTGAGTACGTTAGTAGGAATACTTCCCGCGAAACATTTAAACAATCCGAGCAGCTAAAGGGTCGAATCCCAATTTTTGTTTTTTAGATCATCTGTGCACAACTGCCGTGAAATATCCACTGTCATATTCGTCAAGTGAGACGGGAGCAAAGTAGCTGTAGTTTCGATTACATTTGTTTTATGCTCATAAAAGAAAAAATAACAAAAAACGACCTATAAAAGAAAACCAAAATATAATATAAGAAAAATTGCTTTACGTATAAACAGAAACAAAACAAATTTTAGGCAGAGGAGCTCCTATCCTCACTTTATGCTGTTTGGCGGAAAAAGAAATACAAGCGTATTCATGGCAAGCTACATTGATTTGTGCAATGGTTAGTAGCACATACGATCTTCGAAGACATAAAAAAAGTCTTTATGCATTTATAAAGGTCGTTGACGCTGAAGATAGCTTGTCTTGTACCGTAAATTTTGAATCATTTATAAAGTACTATCGCTTCACATTGCGATTTTGGTTAAATGTAAATAGGACCATTTTCGCATGTTTTCTCGAATTTAAGAATGTACTTCTTCACACGTGCGCTTGCTTACTGAAGTGTCTAATAGCTTTAGTGTCCACATAGGTCAATTACAAAGCATGCAAAAGTGGTGCATTCATTTTATTCGTATAAATGACAAAATTTAAATTTTTTAAAGTTATAGAAAGTTAAATGTTGATGATTTGTATTTCAATTCGTAAGATTATGTGTAATTAAAATGAATAAGGAAATGAATTTTTTTTCCGATATAAAATATATACTATATGTATATACCTTAAATAAACAATATTAAATAAATGAAAAATGTATTTTTGGTGTTCCCATTTACATACAGTTTTAGACGGCGATTAGTACCATCATTACTGAACACTACGAGTAACTGTTAAGTATATTTCTTGCTGATCTACATTCACAACTCTTTCATCTGCTTGGAATTTGTCATAGTTGATGAGTTTATCTGGCATATTCTGTTTTTTCCTGCACATCTAGGATGCTTATCCCTTTGTGTGTGTGTGTGTTCGTTGACTCGTCTTAAATATCCTTCGCATGATGCAAACGATTCTCGATTTAGTCAATACGATTTCGATGTGGCATGGATGGAAGAAGTAATATGCAATAGAAATTTTTCGGATCGTTTGAAGCTATAAAATAAGGAGCTCTAATAATTGCCGATGCACAAAAAAAAGGAAAATAACAAGTAAAAAAATTATATTCGGTCATGATCGAATTTTTTATTGCCATTGCCGGGATCCTAAAAAAAAGAAAAGAACTAAATTTTCATATTCTATAATTTTGGGTGGGCGTGGCTGATTTTTTTTTTCAGAGAAAAGGTGGAAATTTATATGGTGTATGTGTTTTACTCTATGAGTAATAAGCAAAAAACACGGAAAACAAAGACGTTGCCAGTTTTTGTCACGCCAGTTTTGTTACGCGTTGTAGGTATGTCGTTTGAAAAGTTTAGGTTTATTTTTGTTTGCTAGTAGGTGATGTTTTTATTTTTGTAAACGGAACAATGTTTACCACTACTACTAAACAGTTCCACAGACGGACAAGTGAATGAATGGAAATGTTTAGGTGCGTTCCCAATTGGAAACTGGCCAGGAATTTATATACTCTATGTGTTTTTTGAAGTTTGTTTCTGTGCGTTATATAAAGGTTTAAAAAAAAAAATGAGACCTTATAAAATCTAATAGACGTCGACAATTTTTTCCGGTTTTGTAGAAGTACTACCGCATCACCCGTCGAGCATGACATAAAATTTTTGTAAATTTATCTGTTGTAGTTGATGACTAGTAAGAAAAAGCCAATTTTTTATTACTTTTGAAAAATAGAAGTGTTTTCAGTTTCAGTAGGCGTGCCCTTCGGGCGATTTGGTGCATTTTCAACACCAACCTACGTGCAAGAACTTCTAACGTTTCCGCTAAGTTTGAAGTCGATAGCTTCATATTTGTGGTGAGGAGAATATTTACAATAGACAGCCGGGTAGATGGACACACTTAAATCGATTCAGAATTTTATGCTGATAAAGAATATATATACTTTGGAAGCTCCCTTCTATCCCTTGCAATCGTCCCTCACCCTTTGGTGGTGGGTATGAAATAAAAATATAACGACAAAAAATAAGTGGCACCTTTACAAAAAAGGGGTTTTTGCATTTGATTGAAAACGAATAGTATAAGCATTATATTACATCAAGCGTCCTGTTTATTATTAATTATATTAATTGCTAATGTCAGCATAACCATAAGAAATCTAAGAGAATATTTTGGAGTACAAAATAGTGTACAAGCAGTGCAATTAACCAATGAATTTCAATTTTCTATTTTGAACTTCCGTTTGAGTATTATCTTAGCCCTTGTGTTATGTGTCCAGATTTAATACAAAAATTTTAGACTTCTGGAATTTATTTTTGCATTTCATTTATATTAACGTGTACTTAAAGAAAATGTTTAGAAATTTTTTTTATTCTTTTTAGTCTATTATAACTCGCCTTTTACTCACCAAGCCCCTTATTTAATACGCATTACCACGGGATTGTTAAGAAAAAATGAATTTATCACTTCATGTCATCCGCCATACGTAATTTAGATTTTACAATTCTGCTTTCAAGCCCTTTTCTTTAATACCCAGATTGAGCGGATCGGTAACAAAAAGATAATCCATCCTTGTGTAGCCGCCGTACTTTTAAATATACAGAATTGACTCTACCATATTACACTGTCATCGTAGTTAAAGTTGTATCTAAAATTTTAGCAAGATCCGATATTTTGAAGTCCTTGAAATATGGAAGAACAGGTTCCCGTTTGCTTTTTCAAACTTTTTGTTGTGGTAGCCGCCGTTTTGACCAAATTTTCTTTTTTCCGATGGCCTTAGCTTCTTAACAAAATGTGTACGCGAAGTTTCAGCGAAAGCGGACGTCCGGCAGTGCACGAAATAGCGATTAGAAATTTATCTGTCAAAAAAGTATGTTAAATAAAAGTTTATAATATAACATAAAATCTTAAAAGTATGTTTTTGTTTTGTACTTTTACTTAATTTTCTATTTCAATTATTATTTAAAAAAAAAAGAAGAAAAATGAATTGTTACCCTTCAAAGCAAATTCAAGCATTGAAAATAAATCTAAATAAAGAAAAATATTAAATCGAAAGCATTAAAAGTTACTTTTTGTTATTAACAGATGTTTGGTAAATTACCGCTAAAGTACAGTCATAGATCTAAACTTGGCGACGCTGCCTAGCGGCAAATAAGTGTAAAGAAAAACATAAATATCCAACTAACTTGAACGGGATCAGACAACAAAAGATTTAGAGGAGTTAAAAGATTTGTTTTAAAAAAAAGTGAAGGACTAAGAGATTTTTGCAGACAACAAACAGACCAACAACACAACAAAACAGCGTAAGAAAACCGAGATTCTTTGTTTATTCGAAATGTAAAATAATAACAAGGTGATTGCACACTAGGAAGAAAGCACTGGGTACAAGTAAAGAATAATATATGTAACACCCAAAAGGAAGCTTTAGAGACCTAATAAAGTATATACATTCTCGATTAGCGTGAAATTCGAAGCTGATGTAGCCATATCCGTCCGTCTGTGTGGCCTGTGTTTTTGGCACTCTCCTGGTTGCAAAAATAAAGATATCCGCTTCAAATTTGGTACAAATATTGGAAGTCTTCACACGCAGGTTGGTATTGAAAATGGGCCAAATCGCTCAGAGTGGAAGCGCACAGTGGAGCGTAAACTCAAAGCAACTTCTTGTTTTCTTAACTTTTTTGTATTTTTGAATTTTGATTTATTTAGAAGGATGAAATTTTCCACATTTATGTTACGAGGTACTCTACTCCTCATTTGCAATGGAAAACGTCCCCCATGCCAACACAAAATTACAAGTGATTAAATTTTGTGTTTTTTTTTCACTTTTTTGAGGTGTTATGCTTATTTATGATAAGACCAACAAGACCGAATGTTTAAAACTATTTGGTACACTCCTTAAATGAAGATATATTATCTGCCAAAAAAGGGGTAATTTTAAAATAAATATGATAGACACCGCGATCACTTTTTTCTTAATAATATAGGCATAAATAAAAAAGAATTTGGAAAACGTACGATGTTTTAATTGTTTCGGAAGGTAAGTTTTAGTTTCAAAAATTACATGAAGGCTAATTGGGAACCGAACATTTCGAAAGTGCTCCTCAAAGTTGTTCATGATGCTCGAACTATTGGCATCAGGAATTGAAACTACTAATTGCTTCAGTAAACGCAGACTTTGCCCGTATAACATATCAGCAGGTGTTGCTGATGTATCTTCTTTATATATGAATCTTAAACCTAAGAGTGCTGTTGGCAGCTGGTCAAACCAGCATTAGCTTGTGGATGGTGAGGGAAAGTGATAATTGATTGAACTCTGCGAAAACTTTTGATGTAAACTGCGTTCCTTGGTCGCTAGGTATCTTAAAATTAACACCAAACACGAACATGAACTTTATAGAGTACTTTTAGATATACATTTGTGAACTTGAGCGCATCAATTTCAAATGCCCTCAAAAGTGTATCTGCTACACTATTGCTGTCTTCGGGTATGTATTGAATGTCGCTAGTAAATTGAAAAATATATTCCATATGTCCGGTCTGTCTTTAGTATTTATATGTTTGAGAATCTAAAGTCATTGCTAATAGTTTGGTGTCTGTGAAAACAGTAAATTATCTACACTCCAAAATATGTCTGATATGTTTGATACTGAGGTACATCACAAACGACTTACGATCAAAAGTACTGTGTTTAATCTCGGATGGGCTTCGGTAATCCAACTCACTGACAGTTGCAAGACGCTACCTATCGCCACCCTTGAAGCATCAACCGTTAAAGATAATTCTGCCTCAATGCTAAAACGATGATGATGATGAATGATTTTGGGGGAAATCTTTCTTTAATAAGTTTAAATGATTCCATAGCTTTTTCATCCTATGTTGGAATTTAACCTTTAGAGATAATTGCCTTGTTAATTATACTATGTATCGAACAAGTCAGTTCTGCTAGTTTGTGAATATATCTATGGAAATATTTAATAATTCCTATAAACTTCTGTGCTTGTTTAACTGATTTCGCACGGTCAAAGTCTTTAATGGTAACTACTTCATTTTGAGAAGAATGTGCTAGATATGGCTTTTTTTGTATTTTCCCCCCTTGTGTATTTATACGTGAATTGTATTCTTTTATTGTTTCTTTTTTCTTTACTTTTGTTTAAATATATTGCAATACTTATTACTGATGATTGGCCCAACATATACTTCTAAGAGTCAATCAAATTCGGCTCTTAATTTACTAAAATTCATGTGTAAATAAGTAAATAAATAAAATAAGACTTTACAGAAAATTTTCAATATCATGGTTTTAAAAGTATAATAAAATAACAATGAATAAATAAATGAGTACATGCTCCGAAATTAAAAACCTGTTCCTAACTTTAACTTACATAATTTAATTTATTTAAAATTTTTACATTTAGTATAATTTAATTTGAAACCCTGCTGGTCAAAATTTTGAATTTTCGCTCAATGAGACCCTTTACGTTAAGCCCAGTATGTGACATCTACTCCCGCTAGAGCTATCGTTCGTGGTAAACCAATCTGTCGTTACCTCCGTAGTTTTAGCAAAAATTAGTGTCCTAGCTAATTGCCATCGTTGTTAGAAAATAACATGCATCCGCCCGTGTACGAAATGAAATATTATTGGCCATGAAGATTCTTCGTTCACAATTCGCTTGCGAAAGTTCGGAGAGGATGGGAGATGGTTTAAGATTGCACAAGGTATAGGCTAGAACACTAAAAAAGATTTTCAGTTTTCGGAAAAATAAGGTCCTCATCAAATAATAGCTTAATTTTTTTTGCGATAATATCAAGCGCAACTGCAGCAATAACAAAAGAAATAATAAATAATGTAATCCCAATAAGAACAACAGCTATATCGGAAATAATAGTGTCTGTCGTATTAAAAAGATAATAATAGCTCTATAAAGTCACTGCTGATAAGTAAAATTCCTAGCGATTGTTTAATGGACCTTCGCTTTACACTAATTTTGGTAAAACTATGAGCTAAATGAAAATTAATTGAAATTAATTGTTAAAAAAATGTTTCAATATTCAATTGTTTACTTGCTGATGGCTCTGCCATAAAAATTCATTTGGCTTTAATGAGTACCACCAAACTGCTATAATGATTGATTAGGATAAAAAGAAAAAAAGCGTGTAATTAAGATCATTGTTTAAAATACCAAGTCATAAGTCTATAACTGTAATCAAGGACAAGAAAAATAACAACGTAGACAACAGCAACAATATCAAAAACAATATCATCAGGGGCGATAAATACGACAATAATATGCAATGCAGAATTGTTATTCTGCACGTCTATAATACTTAGTTTCAAATTCTGCCCCTCTTCACTATTGTTCCGTCTAACAATGTGCCTTCTTGCATTTTGCCTTTGGAAAACAAGTACGGACTCAAATCGATACCGTGAACTAATGATTGTGTGAACACTATAGCCAACATTGGTGCTTTTAAAGAGTTATACTGGGCATGCCCGGAATTCTATAAAACTCAAAAACAAGCAAGTAGTTGTTAGGGTCGTATGGTAAAGCTCTAATACATCACTTAACGTTGATGTTCAAATGCTATGGTTAGGCCGATTCTGTGGGCCGTCGGTAACAGCGACAGTTTGTATTCGGCCGTTATTACAGTTTTATCCTAAGCCATACAGTCTCCGGGCGTGATTTCAGCTGATCTTGTTGATCTTTCTTCTTTTATTCGACCATCATCGAGGTCTCTAACATAATAAATGCGCCATCCTCAGTTGCGGCTGCAACGATAGTTTCTTCAATTATTATTAAGCGGTTTGCTTTACTCCGAAAACCCGAGTCACCTGCCTTTAGTCGGCGTGTTTGTTCAACTTCACAAAAGGAAAGTACTATTTTGATCAATGTTACAAACTAACATCAGGCCGTGTGACAATTGTTTGTATCGTGTAATGTTTGCTACAGATGCAACCCTGCTGTGGTGGAATTGTTAATCTCACTAGTTCGAAAATGATTGAGGTTGGGAAGTTAGAAGAAGAACAACAGAGTAATGGGGGATCCTGAAAAAGAAAAACGTGTTCGGACATTTTCTTAAATTGTATGATGAAAAAAAATTTTATATAAGTAAAAATAAAATAAAAAACCATTACATATAAATAAAGCAATTAGCATAAATATAATTATGAAATGCAAAGAAAATTGAGTTCGGTTAAATTTTTATACATACATATTTCTCAGTAATCTATGTGAAAAATCAAAAAAAAAAAAAAAATGTTTATGCCTTTTAATGACTTGCAATAAAGACAATAGTTATGAAACATTCAATGTGTAAAAAAAAAAATGCTAAGCAAACGTTAAAGAGACAAATGGTAAGCTGGACGGCACATCTAAAATATCTAAGAAGTCAAGCCATACATATAAATTTACTAATATTTTTAGTGCTTTTTTTATGCGAAAAAGGTAGACTTTAGGTGCCATTGGACCAAACTACATTCGAATTATGGCCGAATCAGGGCCGAAGGAGACCTTAGATAAGTTAGGGTATGGAATGGCCCAGAGGTTCTGATCTGTCCGTGGAATGTCTGTGAGACAAAAATTTAAATTAAAATTTTTAGCCTAGCGTATCTTTATCAAAGAATTTCTTACCCGCTTAAAGACTAGGAAGTCTATCATATTTAAACGGTCCATGCCACCTTCGAAATACTAAAGAGCATCTATAGTATATGTACAAACAATTATCAGAAAATGTTCTGCCACAGAGTTACCTCTATTCAAATAACTCATTTGATAGTGTTCCGTCTGTCTGCTTTTGCAAAGGTGACGTGTTCGCATCGCTGTCTACTATGAATTTCGCCTGTGCCTAACGTTGCTGCATTCTTCTTTCTTAATGATGAACTACGTATTCGTTTTAGATATGTTTCTCAAAATGTGTGAAAAAGCCCAACCTTTCTTGTGTGACCACTAAACATAACAAAAAAGAAGTAAAAGAAGAAAAAGAAATGAAACAATATAACAAAATCCTATACATAATAATAAACAAGGTATAAGTTGCACACTACCGGAAAAATTGAATTCATGACGACGACGACTGGCTGCGATAGGCAACTTAGTTAAGAATAACAGCTTTACTTTAGAACTTAATTTTAAACATGATTTTCGTTAACGTAAGCAATATTATCTCGTTATTTTAAACATAACTACCCGTAAAGCATGTTTGCAAACTGCACTTTTGAAAAATAGAACTTCATTCGTGAATTGCTATACAACCATATGTAACTCGCTTTTTATTTCTTAGTAACTTCCTAGCGCATTCATTTTACATTGGAAAATGTCTTGGCGAACGGAAGCCGAGCATAATATGACACTACTCTTCATGCGTTGTTTCAACATGAAAGATTTATAAGGAATCGTCTGTCATTGCTTGCTTATTCCACACTCTAGATGGTCAACACATGGTGTTTCTGCGTAAGTGGAGTTTATTACAATTCCTCCTAATGTCAAATTACTTTGGGAACAGTATCAACACTTAATTTTTCACCCAAACACGTAAGATTTTCCTCGTACGAATATTACACATGTAGGAAGGAAAAACGAAAGGTCCAAAACCTTCCGCCCCAAGTTCGACGACAAACTTGATGACAAGCACACGTTTCATAGTAATCACAATTTATTATCGGTGTAGAATAGTGCCTATTACTATACCTTCACGCATTCAATTGTATAAAAATAAAGTAAAAAACACTCCACTAAGAAGAAGTAAAGGCAAACTAAGTAAATATATATAAAAATTTTATTACTAAACGATTTTGGTAGCGAAATTCTATAAACTACAATATTTTTTCTTATAACATGTACACAAGGATTGGTCGAAAAAGTGGTCCAATCAAAAGCGTTTTCAATAGCGTTCGTCTTTAAGCCAAAGCATGTCAGTATGTCAATTACCATAAAAATATCTCAAAAATTACGATCTATAGGTTGAACACAGAAATACATGGACTGGCAACAGATGGGCAGACAAGCTTTGATCGAAAATGACTCTGTATCGATTGGTTTAATAAACACTTATGAAACTTATAACGTCCTTCTTAATTTTCGGTATTACAACAATAAACAATTTCTAAAATTTATAAAAAGTATATTGAGGATAAAAGAATTCGAAATAAAAGAGCACCATAATAAAAACTTGTTATTTAGGAATAATTTAAAATGTCACAATCTACCTATGTAGCCTCACGAATATTTTCTTAGCTTAAAGAGGCTAAATTGAAGTGATAATTTAGTGAGGATCTAATAATTTTGTCAGTCATGGAAATATTCGGCACGTGAATTGTCTACCTTGTTTAGTCATAACAGTTAACAGTACGTTCAAATATGACATACATTTATTTAAAAATATCGAAGCCACAGTAAAGCCGAAATGTTTTTAAGTGCGAAAACCTTAGAGGCACGGTCAATAATCGTTAGTATTGTAATGTTCCTTCGTTGTAAATTCCGTGGAAAGCATGTATTAAAGACTCCCCTCCTATAGAGCCGTTTCTGTGTGATATTGTTTTGCCTATCGGCTTCAGTTCGCCAAGACTTCTTTCCTTTTGTATTGTCACATTATTTCGGCAAGAGAAGTCCTTAATCTTTAAAACAGTGCGAATTGAAACGCTAAATTTTCTTTAATTGTTATTCATAGAATGATCTTTTCTTTATTTTACTTCCGTTTTTTATATTAAAATTTAATCACTTAAATCTACGTGCAAGTATTAATTATTGCTATGGTTAACAAAATATTTAATTTGTGTTTTAATTTTATTGACACATTTTAAGTGGACGCATATCTGCAATGATATTCAGTCACTCTACAGTATATAGTTGAAACCTTTACACTACATTGTCTCAACGGACGTAGTAAGAACGTTGTTTAAAGATAGCAGTGTTGTCAATAGGTCACTTACTATACCTCATTGCTCTTGACCGGAAAAACATTGCGGTGCTGAGGAACTCTGACAAAGCAACTAATGTTAAGATGTTAAAACGCTTCTAAAATTAATTGATAACATTTTTTACAAAATTTGTTTTTGGTAGTTTAGAATGCGTTATGTGGACTGCCATCCCATTCCAATATATTATTTTTAAGTTTAATTATTTTTAAGTTTAATGGCTTTATTAACCATTGTGTGAATTGTGG
This sequence comes from Glossina pallidipes, assembly GCA_000688715.1. Taxonomy (NCBI): domain Eukaryota; kingdom Metazoa; phylum Arthropoda; class Insecta; order Diptera; family Glossinidae; genus Glossina; species Glossina pallidipes. The sequence goes on from KK499991.1 coordinate 179,356, forward strand.
TAGTAAGATCGGTCGACATGGAAATGTAATGATGATAGTTATTATACTAATATATTTTTGCACTTTTTTGACCGGCTGTAGAATTCCTAAATAAACTTTAACTTCGGACGGTTATTTTCCATTTGCAGGCAGACTTTGACTCAAAATACCTACGTTTGTAACGCCGAAGATGCATTCCGTTGGTTTGCTATTGAAATCATACTTCTCTTACCTTGAGAAGACAATTTTCCAGGTGTTTCATCCTCATGTTCATGTATGTTGCTCCTCATCTTTACTTGCAACGTAAACATCATCGATGTACAAAACAAAATTTGGTACTTTAAAAATTTCATTAACAAATCGTAGAAAAGTTTATGGTCTATATCTAAAATAAGAAACCATACGAACAAAATTTTCACAAACCAAGTGGGGTAATATTTTCTCTTCCCGGAAAATTTTCCTTGGCTACGAGTATCTGCTGCTATTACTCTGTCTAACTCTAGCTTTTTTTGCTAAGATTTAAATTGCAATCATGTATATGGGGCAGCGGCTATTTATCTGGCACGGTGTAGCGTACCTATGCACATACATACGTGTTAACTAAGTTCTGTGACAAAAACGCTACAGGGCAGAAGTCAGCAAGCTATGACTCATGGTTTACCGAGTGACCCATTGGATAATTTCAAGTGATCCACTTTAGTTGCGAAAATAAAGTATAATATACATGTTTTAAATTTCTGAAAATTGACAATTTTAGTTTAGAAATGATTGATTTTAAAAGAAAGATTTGAAAAAACTGAGTAAATATTTTCACAAATGAAATTTATATTAAGCAAGACTAGGAATAGATTAATTACCGAAAATCAGATGCACATCCAATAAAACGACTGACTATAAACCGGGCTTGGCTAAACTGTCGTCAAAAGTTCAACATCAGGGGAGCCATTGATATCGAAGAGAACGTGTAGAAATAAAGTTCACTCAACTATGTTTGTAATTATTTTCCTAATAAAAAATATTTTATTATTTACTAAAAGACTCTTTTAATACAAAAATATCTTTAACCTAAACGTCTTTTTACCACACATATTTTGCTTGACTTCGATCCGCGGCCAAAAAAAGTTGCTGACCCTTGCTATAGAGTATATCAAGTGGCATCAACCGTTTTCAAGATAGAACAATGTAACTGCAGCAATGCACTTCACATGGTTTAATGTGATCAGCATATTGTTTATGAGTGTATTTGCACTACATTATTAATATATCTATAGAAATCCAGTTCACAAGTGTACGCGGACATTACAATGTCCACTTGACAATCCACGCTATTTGGAAAATATATTTGACTAAAATCAACTCGAAAATAACAAATGCTTGCATTAATATTGTACAGAAGTCAGACTCTCACTTATAAGAAAATAATTGATTCTTGTTTTACCAATAAAGAGATGAAAAGGGATTGTGAAAAAAAACTTATATTGCAATTCTTTCGAAAGTCGGCATATCTCCTCTGGGAAAATAGGCAACACCATTCAGCAATTTATTATTTTAGAAACGCAGTTCAACGAAAAAAGATTCACAGGCTCGAAAAACTTGATGACTCGAAAAACTGTCCTATCTGTGAACACTGATAAATAATTCATAACAATTGAACTTTACTCTTGCTTTTGCTCTGCTTCTATAATAAACATAATTCTAGAATAATTCCTTACTAAGCAAACACGAATTTAGCAATGTGGCGCTTTGTGCAATTCGATGCCTTTGGGGTATACAACGTCTATCAATGTAAAAATACTAAATTTGCAGTATGCCACTTTGTGTATTTCTTTATGTTTTCATTTGTTTATGCTACGATACGCACACACTACAGTGTGTTCGCGAGCTCTTAGTAATAACTCAACAAATAAGAAAAGCTTCCAATGTAGCGTTGAGTATTTCTGTTTATATTTGACTTACTATGAGCAACAAGTAGACATATATTGCAACTGAGTGCTTTGTAACAACAGATATACAAGAAGTGTGGGTAATTATGGGAATTATGTAGCATATGGCAAGGGGTAAAAAAAATTTATTTATACAAGAAAACAGATAAAATGACGATACAAAATTGTTACGGAAACCTACGTTTCCTTATAATTTTTATATACAGGGTGTTCAAATTAATTTGATAGATTTTCTGCCACCGACCAAATGGGGGGTCCTGAGCCTTAAGTCAGCTTTATATCACTTGTAAAAACGTTTAATAAACATGTATATAAATAATTAATCTTGAAGTGTTGTGTAATAATCACCAGGGCTAAATGGATCGAATCACATCATATAATATATCACTAATAAATAGCTGATTGGAAATATGTCATTTATAAGACCAAATTGTGATTTATTTATTTAGCTACACATGAAACTCAAGTAAAATAAATCAACAGCCAAATTCAGTTGACTCTTAGATTAATTATTATTGTTGAGAACTAGTGTAAACTATATAAGAAGTAAAGAAAAAAAATTAAATAATAAACCATTGTAAACGTGCAAAAGCTTGGCAACCGATAACAGTAAACAACGTCAGTTAATCGAATCATAGCGAAATGTTAAGATTGCAAGTCATCTTAAATTGCGCGTATTAAACATATTTGCGTTGATAGACTTTAAAGAGCCCGACATTGAGATTAAGTTATGGACATCGTTCTGGTTGCTGCAAATAACTCTGAACAGATTAAATAAGTCATATATATATTTACATTGACTAAGCTTAATAAATATAAAGTACCTAGAGAAGAGATTACGGACATTAAAGCTAATCGCACCAAGTAATATGATTGAATCGATTAATTAATTTAATTAAGAAGGAAACACCAAGAACAAATTTACGTTTTTCAAGTGACGGTAACAAAAGCAACATATTTGCATAAAGAGGTAAGAGACAAGCTGGTCTTAACCCAAATTCCTAAGAGCAAACGGCAAGAATTGCTTTTGAACGGATTCAATTGAATCTACATAACACCTATAGGAGTATAGGTCTATGCGAGTATAGGCATATTCAAGTATAGGTCTAACTAATCACATGTATAGCTTTTTTGTTATGTTAAGATTCTTCAGCTCTTTGAACCACCTCTTAAGGAAACCAACTGCGGACCTACCCTTACTTAAATATTACTCAATGTGCAAATTATCCTGTAATCCTTAGTCCAATAGAACCCCTGAATCGATGAACGCATCTACGGTCTCAGTATTGAATGACTTCCTCTTTGAGAAAAAAACTTCTTAAATTTTTTCAGATTTAATTTCAAAAAATTTAATGAGCACCATGTAACCAAACAATTTGAAGTTGATGCGATTGCGATTCCAAGGAGAACGAAGAGAATAGTTTAACACCGCCAGCGTACGTTAAGATCTGAATGGAGATAATTACCAAGAGGCGATTATTAATATCTAATTTAAATAAGTGACTGCTTTGAGGGACACCAGAAATTCATGCGAGGTGATAAAGTTAAACAGAACCCTGAATAATCCGGTATGCAGATAAGAGCTTATCCATTTCACTAAGTAGAAAGGCAAGCTAGAGCTCTGGAATTTAAAGATCAATAAGTTATGGTTAACTAAGTCAAACGCCTTACCAAAATCAGTATGCAGGACATTCGTGCGGGAGTCACTAGAAAGAGACATGGCAATTAAACTCTAAGATATTCAATCCTTTCCGAAAACCATGCTGGAATGAAGAAATATCAGATTTGATAGCAAAAGCCCAATGCTGCGGAACAATTCGCCTAGACAATGTAGGTAAGACACTCAATTTGACAATAACTCTATAGTTCTCAACATGATATCTGTTTTCATATTTGTGAATTGGAATAAGGAAACTTCTCTTCCAACACAAAGGAAAACCACCTGTTCAAGAAGTTGTCAACAATTGTTCAAATAATGCCAAATTCGTCAGAGCATGATTTGAGTATACATGACGGAATCCCATGAGGCGCACACCTACATACTCAAACTTTTCTGAAATTATTAGGAATCGAAATGGAGCTAATTATCCGATACGAATCGTTAATATTGAAATCGGAATCAGCAGTTGAAAAATTTCGTCGGAAGTATTCCGTAAAGAAATTTGAGGTTTCAATACCATCAGAGGACTCAGAGCCATTGAAAGAAATATGCGAGGGATATGTGGAGAATTTTCTTTTGGAGTTGACAAACTTATAAACTTTGCGTTAAGCTTAGAATGATTAACAACCATTGACAATTTTATCAACTGAAGGCATCTGCAATGACGTTGATGAATGAGGTAATTAAATCTATTCCTTACAGCAGAATAGACGAAATAGTCATAAACAGAATCATTTTTCAAAATTTTTTTGTTTGTTTTAAATTTGTAATAGTTAACATTCTTGTTAACCCATAGCGGGCACATGCTTCGAAAACAAGGTTGCTTCATTGGAATAGATGCAGAAGTAGCTAGGTTTCACACATTATAGAAAGAAGATAATAGGGTTTCAATATTCCCAGCAAAAAAATCGAGCATAATGTGTGAAAGATAAAATTTAAGCAGTAAAATATTGGTTTTATTAAAATCATATTGTTTATTTGAGGAAGTTGAATTTGTTACGGTAAAATGGTTCAACCTATAATGACAGGAAATGCAAATTGCTGGATGATAAGGATCAAAAACAAAAAAGGAAGCAAGTAAACAAAAAGGCCGACATTTAGGGCTACAGTTAGGAGTACAGCTATACCGAAATAAGTTACGTTATATACGACAAATAATTCATTGAAAAACAGAATAGCTTTATTTAACTAGTGACAAATTGAAGTCTCACAACGCTGTGACTCTAGCAGCAGGTTTAGACTTGTCGTCCACGTCCCGAATGAGGGCAGCATGTTTCTTATAAATAGAGATATGCGCAATTGGGGAAATGTAGGAGCAGGTTACGTATAATTGTTTATTGCCAATTTTCGCCCGAATAGCAATAAATTCAACGTCAGGAGTAGGAAAGTCGAATGAAAAGGACGGGACTGCAGCAGCGGGAAAAATGGACAATTGATCGGTGTAGTGGACTGATAGAGTCAAGAAGGCGAATTTATTGCCTAAAACACTAAAAAAAAATGAATTGTGAAGTCTTCGAGTTTCGTTTTGTACATATGCTTGGCAAATAAGAGACAATGTACGTTTGGTTGTGTGTGATAAGAAAAGATAAAATGTTAAGAGATAAAAATGGAATAGTGTTGGAAAAATTTTTTTTTTGGCAATGGCGTTCTGGTCAATGGCTTACTTTTATTTATTGAGGCTGTGAAAGAAATGTATTTCTCATCTAATTGATAAACCTAAAAACAACAAAGACTTAAATACAATTTAAAAATATTTCATTTCATATGTGAAAAGTCAAAGCGGTCTTTGAGTATAATATAATTGATTGACCCGGAAAAAAGACACAAGGAATTAATCAAATGCATTGAAATTTACGTCTTCATGTACATGTTAAAGAATAATATAGCGTAATTTTTTTTTTTTCATCCTCAAATGACATTTATCTGGCTAACGTGAAACCTAAACCAAAGGAGAAATAGATACATAAACTCCATGAGTTCTTATGTTGTTAAGTTAATCATCAGAAAAATTACATGAACAATAGTAGTACTTGCATGCAATGAATTCTATTTCTTTTTACTGAAAAGTAAAGTGAATTTGCGCAAAGCAAAAAGAAAATATATATATTTATAAATCTAAATTTATATCAACAATTAGAGAAAAAAAATTAAATAAAACGTCATTACAAAGTGAAGAAGTTAGAAATCGATAGAAATAAAAGAAATTTATTCATGCATTAATTCAAGTACCACAGTAAAGAATAGTGCATTCATTTTTTTAACGAATATTCTTATTTCTAGTTCCCTAGCCCTTGTCTTTGACGACGCAGACATTAGCAGAATAATGAATGCAATAAATTTCAATACATTAAATTCTTTACAGCATAAATTTAATGGTATATTTTTATTAGAGTCATATAAAATATTTTGTTTAAAAAAAATAATATAAAAATGAAATAATATAAAAATGTTCATTAAATAAATTTGTTCAATGAAAGGAAATTGGGGTTAGGGATCTATAATATGATTTTGTTTTTTTTTTCTTTCAAAATCCTATTTCGTTTCATTGTTGTTAAAACAAGAATGCATCCCTGTACCGAAATAAAGGATTGTAAAGTTCCCCCGCGGAAAAGTCAATTTTTGGACGGAAGAAAGAGGAGATTGATGATTGGAAAAAAAGAAAAGAGGAGAAGATATCAAGATGGCGCAAAATGAGAAAGAATAATTTTTTTCCAGAATAAGTGTTGAAAATTGTACGAAAAGCAAAAGAAGTCTAACAAAATTTCGGGAAAATAGGCTGTACATATATCTTGCAATTCTTTTATTGTACATTTTGACTATTTTTAACTTTTCGAATTTTACTTGATGAAAACATGTTTCAACAAAATCACAAAGTTTATGGAATTTCCACTTTAGTGCTGTTGCAAAAATGTGTATAAGTGCGCATCAAGTTCAGTCGGATTTTAAATATACATAGACACGCTACCTTACTACCACAGTGTCTTGTAATATTTAATATTAATATTAGTAAAATAATTCTGGAAATATCAAAATAAATTCCTGTAATCGCGATGGTGGCTTTTAGTAAATAATTAAAAATCATTTAAAACTGAAAAAGGTGAAAATATTTTAAGTTGGATAAAGTCAAAATTTTATGATAAAATGTGAACTAATCGTATTTGTGAATAAAGTTTCGGCTGGATTAACATTACTTTCAAAATAACCTGTGCTTAAAAATAAATAAAAGCAAGACGATTGAATGTTAGTTTGTATAAAAATAAGAAGTATAAGCAAATCACGAAATTTTGATAATTGTGGAAGACTTTACTCTAAAGTTTCTCTAACTAAACTTAATTGTCCCGTATACATATACATTCGCTTATATATACCATACTTAATTATACGGTAATTTTGATGTGAAAAAAAGGGAAACAACGGGAGGCAGATTTAGGTGAAAGAGATGTTTTTATAGTACGCTGATGTTGTGCATTTCATCAAAGGTGTTAAACGAGCAAATATAAGGAAGCTGGCCACGGGAATTACATTCTTTGCAATTAATCTAGAAAGTTATTAAATAAACTATGAACATGAGGAATAATATTCGCGTTAATAATAAGGTAATGACTAATAAAGAGAGATAATACATTGAGAAAAAAAATTCCTACTAAATTGACCGTGATTGACTTGTATTATTAAATCGTTGTTATAATATATTCCCAAATTATTTGACAAGAAAAGATGGATAGTTATTTTGTATTAACATTCAATAAGAAAAAAATTATTCATAATTACTATTTCAATTTGATAAACGATTTTTCTATACGAAATTCTTAATGCATAAAATATAATACACACATCATGTTTACCTGCACACATACTTACGTTCAAATATATATTCATGCTTACATATACTTAATCATATATATATAAATTTACCGGTAACTTTATTCATTTTACGTTAACAAATTCTATATAATAAAGTGAAATAAAAATAGTTGCATTTTTATTAATACTAGAAAATACTCTATATTTATTTATAATATAAAATAGTTTATATTTATTTATAATATAATATAGTTTATATTTATTTTTTATTTTAAGCCAAGGGAGGAAAGTAGACAGTTGGGGATCATCGAACCCAAACTCGGGGTCCTTTACAAACCTATCTATAGGTCGAAAGGAGACCAATCGGCAGATGAAGTGAAGAATAGGCCCAGAGACAAAATTTAAATCTTGTCTCTTTTATCTGTCTACTCAGCCTCCGATCCTAAATAAGTGGCACTGTTGAGTTTCCCTAAACAATTTGGTGAAGTCCATTTCCGATTATTCGTTTAATCGGACCGACAGTTAGGATTTACAGACGTTTTTTTTTTAATCGCGTTTTACAAAGGATGGAGCACTGGATACCTTGACCATATTCGCCAATGGCACATCCACAACTTTTATTGTTGGCGATGAGGGCGAAGAGGAATAGTGACGAGGAACATAGTTAGATGTTTGAGATTTAGTCACATGTTACGAGTTTTTTTACTTAATTTACAAAAACCATTCCATGTCGCCGTAAAGAGATTATAAAATATGGCCCGCTTCCTACAGTCGGGACATGGCGTCCGCAGCACGCTCGTAAAGCCAACGACTAGTGAATCGCTCAGACTCAGGGCCTGTTTTGGTGCATGGTAATGTAAATAAACAATCCATGTCAGAAAGCAACAGATAAAATACAGCTCGTGAAGAAAGAAAAAACAAAAAGGATTGTCACGTATTCAAAACGTTTTCCTAAGTTGGCACACAAACTTCACACTATTAAAAACGTAGTAAACAAAGAGAAAACCTGTAAGCAGCGCAAACCAAGACAGATGGTTGGAAGCAACAACAAGCAGAAAACAAGAGAGATACTATTTGACGAGAACATCAAGTGCTGATCGCAAAAACCAAAATTATATCAACACCCAGAACAGTGCGATGAATATAAATTACAAGTAAAGCCCAATATATTTCAATAAATTTAAACACTTTTATAATTGTTTAGGCATTAAAAACGTTTAAAATAATAAAATAAAAATAAAGGTATTACAAAATTTATATACAGAAAGTAAAAGATACGACCACAACGCACGCGGTGAGTTGTTAACTGAACCTTTATATTACTCTTTATTAGATTTAATTCCCTCAACCAATGTTACTGCAGATACCTTCAGTTCATTAAATCCTCTCTGTTTGCTAATCCTAAACACTTTTTTAAGTTTATTTACTCCAAGAGAAAAATTTCCTTAAATCTTTTAATGGCTCTGAGTCCTCGGATGACATTGAAAACTCAAACCTCTTTGCTAATTACTTTCGACAAAACTTTTCGACTGCTAATTCTGATTTATCGGCAAATTATCTATATCCGATAACTAATTTGGTTTCAATTCCTAATTTGGTTACTTCTGAAAATGACGTGTTTGAAGTGTTGAGTTCTCTAAAATGCGGTTGTGCGCCTTAACCAGATGGAATTCCATCATGTGTACTTAAATCTTACGCTGTCGAGCTGTGTAGTGTTATCTTAAAGATTTTCAATCAGTCCTTGAACTTAGGTGTTTTCCTTTTCTGTTGGTAGTAATTTTCTTATTCCTATTCACAAAAGTGGGGGTAGATAACTTGTTGAGAACTATAGAGGCATCGCCAAGTTGAGTGTTTTGCCTAAACTATTCGAGCGAATTGTGACTCAGCATTTGGCCTTTGCCATCAAATCGTATATTTCTCCAATCCACCATGACTTCTGAAAAGGAAGATCTACGGTCACCAATCTGAGACATGTAATGAATGGCCCTAAAATGAATACATAAAAGATAGAACCAACTGGTAAATTGGAAATCGCATATCTACTTTCACTGAATTATAATTAATTCAGTTTTAACTTAATATATAAAAGAGGTTGCCCAAGAGTTAAATGCAATTAGTGAGACACGATTTTGATGTTAGTTTATTATATATAACTGCTTGCATTGACACACATATTGACATGCTTATATATTTAGATACGTTATTAGAATTAAATAAATGAAACTGTAACTCTTATAGCATAAGCATAATTCTGGATAATATGTAAAGAAGAAAAAATTACATAAAAAAATTGTTCTTTTTATATTTGAAATGAATGTAGCTCAGGGGTCCCAACTTCGGGATCTCCCATAGACATCGTAGGCCATTAAGTAGGGCTGAAAATATGCCCGTTCGGTAAGATAGGTTTTATCCCTCCGTCTATTCATGTAAGGGTGAAATACATACTTTTCTTTTAAGTGTAAACGTCTGAGGCGTGTCTGTGGGACAAAAATTGTTGGGAATTCAATATTACTCCAAATTGCGCTGAATTTTTATTGGCTGCTATTATTCTTATTCTAGGTGTTGCTAATAAAACATAATCTTTTGGTGGTGAATGACTGACATTTTGATGATCTTGAGATTCACTTTAACTTGGTTCAGTAATAGGATTAATGCTTGATTCTGCCATAGAGGAGGATTTAGTATTTGATTCTAGACGTAACAGTAAGTTATGTTTTTTGTTGTATATTTTGCAAGAACTTAATTATCAGCTTTTGCGTACTACTGAAGATACCATGTTATGTGAAGAATGTGCTGGCCCCTGGAGCCCATAGTTTGGAATTGGAATTCCAAGAATGACCGTAGATTATCAATAACTGGAAAATCCTTAGGTTGTTTTAAAGATTTTTCAAATCTGTTATGCAGATTGGGATTTGACTTTTTGATAAAAATTTGCAAAAGTAAGGGACTCCAACCCTTTGTCTAAACTCCAATGTTAGTTAATGTCAATAAGTGTACTTGAGTAGTATCGTGTAGGTTGTTGACCGATGCAGCTCCTGAAGTGCTTGTAGGTTGATTGATGATTTTTTCAATCAATAATATAAAAATTTGTTTGTTGCTGCCTCGTTGTTGTAAAATTGTCCAAGCGGACATATAATTGCCCTCTGTTATAGAAAGATGGCAGATTAATCGTTTAGCTTCTTCTGAACGGCTGGCCTTGAGACGCCACATCTCTTGTACGTCAGGTATCATCGAAATACCTTCATTTACTATAATCGTCATCAAATTTGGGAACTGATGTTTTTCGGAGCGGTAATGACATTAGCATTAGAAGCTGCGGGTATGTGAGGAGTGAGCCGAAGCTCATTTGTTGATTTGACATTACTTGAAGATTAATGAATGTTTCAATGACTATGATGTTTAGCTGGCCACACTCCTTTTTCTTTAGACCAGTCAGTAGCTTGGAATAATTGCTCCGTACTTGAACATAGAAGTCTTCTATTTGAGTCCATAACTTGTTGATGGTGTCCATCCGGGTCTTATAAAATTGTCGATGTTCTGTAGGGAAGCCATTTAGAAATCCTGTCAAAGCTGTCGTGCGCGTATTGATTTTCTCAATCAATCTTTGTGGAGAACTGATCAATAACTTTATATTGTCGTCTGGCATGTGTTCTTGATTGTTTGTGCTGTGCTAATCGACGGTTTCGTATTTTTTGGCCGAGTTGTTTCTATTTGGAATGTTTACAAATATTCGTGAGCTAATGATTGGATTTGTTCTTGCTCATTCTTGAAGTAATCAATGTTGGAGCGATTTTCGACAAGTGTGCGTAACGTGCCATCTGTTTGATAAACTACGTCCCACTCATGAGAAACGTTGTAACATCAGTCCTTGAAGTACAATGTCTTTGTTTTTCTGTCAGCGGAAGCCTTCTAGAAATTGCGTATAATACGCTGTATGTTTTCGCCAATAATGCTCTGAAGTTTGAGTTTGCTCCGTGCTGCCTTTGTTGTGAATTACGAAATTGCTTTGCTTCAAAAATTGTTCCGCAAAGAAAATGTCCAAAATGTCCTATTGTCCAATACAAAATAGAATTTATGAGGATTAATGAAGCATGTAATTGAGCTCAGATTGCCAATCATTTTTAGAATGGCATTCTCGGTTCTTAAACATACGTCAGAATACGTCGATTTGATTGTGATCGACAAATAAAGACTTGATCGATTTTTGAGATATGTCACCAACAAAACCCCCGTGCTTATTTAGCGCACCATAAAATGGTAAATGGCCAACTGACAGGAGTCAGAAGTAGTGCTTGAAGAAAGTTGGAATCTCCTAAAACGCAGAATTCCGCTGGAATGTCACCAATGTTTAGGTAGAGTGTGTCGTTAGCGTCAATCAGTTCAAATGTTGCGTCTTAACTGATACTAACTTTATCGATTAAATGAATCTTTTAGCACTGGCACATGAAAAACTGTAAAATGGGACAAAACGCCTAGGTAATTTATTCAAACAAAATAAGAAAATTCGCTTTTATTGCAGCTGTTAACGATATTGAATTTTATTGAGCCATTAAAATAAAAATAAACTTTAAATACAGTGCAATTATTCCATATCAATTATTGCATGAAATGCGTACGGTTCTGAACTTGCATTTTGCACTATTCCAGCAAAGTACAACATTGACTTGGCCAGATGTGCAAGTACAACTAATATGTAAGCAATTAAGACCGCATAAACGCACGAAAAAAGGCCGCACAATATTGGAACTTAAACGTCAAATTAACTGAAATATAACATATATGCACGATGAACATGAATGAAAATTAACAGAACTAAACAGCAGGTATAAGTAAACATATGTACATACATAAAAAGATAAAAACAAGTTTAGTTAAACACAACAGTCGAAGGAAACGGATTGAACTAAATGAAGAGGAAAATTCCCTACAATATCTGGAGCGAGACAGGACTCGGTAGAAAACCAAAAAAAATAATAGAGTTAAAGAATTGTCAATGAAGAGTGTCCTGTAAAAGTAATAAATATCCACATTAATTAACTTTTTCAATTTAAATTAAAAGGAAAAAGTAGGACAATTTATAAAATTAGCTAAGCAATTAATTACTTGAAAATTATAATTAATTCGTTAATCAACACAAAAAATAATAATTAAAAATTAAATATAAATACAAATAAATTATAAAATTTTAGAGGATGAAATATTGTATCTATATATGTGAACGCGCACATAGTGCCACTTAAAACCATTAGGAAAGCAAATAGCGTCTACATACCAGATAACAGAAATTGAAGTTTACTTTTATTGTATTGTAGAAAGAGTAAATGTAACATGAATTGTTTAGGTAGTTATTTAGGAATATTACTTATTTGCTTAATTCCATATTATTATAAATGAAGAAAAATAACAGAGTATTAAAGTTTATACAGTATATATGAAGTATATAGCGATGGAAATTCTGCAAAGGAAAAACTTCGATTAAGGGTAAATATAACGGAATGACTTGCAAAATACCTTACATATTAACGTCTACAAAAAGTTCATATGTAAGATTATTGTCAGATGGGTGACAATTTTATATAAATTTTTTGGGCAATTTAAAAATTTTTACTCGTAGTGAGTCTACATTTGTTATTTTCTGCAAGTTTTTAGTAGAAAAGATGTTTATTTTGATATGTTTGCAAATTTTTAATGTGTATTTTCGCGCAATTTCCCTATAGTGGCAACTTATTAAGAGTGCTCAATTGAGAGTTTCAGTCAATTAATAGGTATAACACTGTATGTATATTCGACAACATTTTCTACATTTTTTTATATGTGCTTTGTAGTTAGATAGACAAAGTGAACCATCTCAAGTGTCGGAATGACATTGCGAATTTTACGATGTAATTCCCTTGTACATTACGGTTATTTTTTATTGTATTCTTCCGTTAATAAAAACTTGTGTTTTTCTTAATTCAATTGAAGAAGAAGAAGCCTACAAATTATTAACAATAGCAGCAGTGACTACTTTTAGCAAGAACGGGAAAATCGTTACTTAAAACCACATAGGAAACTGTTATTATATCTTGAAAAGCATAGTAGTACGTGCCGACTTCCCATGCAAGTTTGTCTGCTTTGAATGTTCTCGCAAAATGATTCTATCCAACTGTTATTTGCTGAGTAAATCTTTACAGATACGAATTGAGCAGAGCGTTGTAAACTTGTACCATAAACTAATTGGGCAGGTATGTAACCAGTGTCAGCTTTTGCTGCGGAATCCAAACAATCTTATTAAGCCAAAAAATTATACACTTTTTATCGGTGTTACGTTTAACAGGGATCTTCAAAATTCGATACTATCTTTGAATCAGGCAATTGCGAATTTTCGGAATAGAGACGAGTCAAATTATCTGCATTGACCCGGTGTAAATTGAGTTGGTATAAAAAAAATGAAAGAAAGTGTTAGCAACTTGTTCAACATTAATATTTTTTAAAGGTATGTCTTCGGACTATCTCGTGAATCCTTCAATACATGTATGCCAATATCTATAACTTCTTGAGAAAAGTAATGGACCAATTATGTTGATGCTTATATGTTCAAAACGGTCGTCACGTGTCTCAAAGCTATCGATTGGCGTTTTTGTACGTCTCCCGATTTCTCATTCCTTAGAAGATATCCAAATTTTAAAACTGTTTGGTATGTCTACTTTTATTCATGGATGTGTCCAGTAACCGTCTTAATTGAAAATATCGAACCACGATATGGCAGATTATGTATAATATCAAATATTTCTTTGCGGAAACATTGCGCCCCTTATGGGTGTATGATAGCGGCAGAAGAATTACAAAGAAGTTTAATCTTTGAATTTGATAATTTGATATTTTTTAATATAATAGTGTGTGATGGCGATTGAAGTAAATTTTGTAATTCTTCATGGTATTCTTCATCTCTAGCCAATGATTCGTAATCAATAATACATGACGTAAAGATAGTTTCAATAAACACTCACCGGTGATATTATTTTTCCTTTGATATATTCAATGTCGGTGTAATGTGTTGTCCAACATTATCTCATTGGCGTAATTTTCTTCGTGAAGCTTTGTCCAAATTTTAGGAAAAAGCAGTAATAAAATGTGGTCTGTATAAATGATGAATTTTCGATTTTCCAAAAGGTACTGGGAATGCCTAGGACCAGAACATATGATAGAAAGTGATAGAAATTAACTTTCGATAAGGTAAGCTAGAGGAAAAGCGTCAGTGACTTGTGTTTCGTAGCAATCACATCCGACTTTTAGCTCATGTGTTCCTTTATCAGGTTCCTTGACGCTTTTTAAATCTTAGAAGACAGCTTAAGTTTTGGCTGGTTTAGGAAATTCAATGAAACTGAATAAGAACAAGAAATTGACTAAGATCATTTACTTGTAGCTCGTATTTTTCTACTACTTATACAACTTTGGAGAGTATTTCAAAGTGTTTATTATAATGAAATGTCATTCATGTAAATTCGAAAATTCCTATTGGTGTGGTAATGGCTATTTTGGATATATATTTATTTATTTACTTTATTTACTTATACATGAAATTCAACTGACAGACGAGTTCAATTGACTCTTAAAGTAAATCTTATATTAATTAATATTAAAACCTAGTATATGCTTTATTATACTTATACATATATATATATATATATAGAAAAAAAGAAAAAAAAAGCATGTACGCAACTAGCATAAAGCCGCATCTACAACCAGTACAAGTATTTTCAAATCATTATGACTTATTAAGGTTAAAAGTTAGTTTAAATACGACATAGGTAAATCGCGCGTATGAAGGAATGTTGCTTTAATGGACTTTAAAGAGTCTGATAATGAGAATAAGTAATAGACGCCATTTAGATTTCTGCAAACAACTCTAACCGGGTTAAACAGCTCATAATTATATTTACATTGACTAAGCTTAACCAAGATAAAGTGCCTAGAGAAGCGGTTAGGGACATTAAAGTTTATCTCACCAAGTAATGCAGGCGAATCAATAGTACCATTTATTACTTTGATTACGAAGGAAACGCCAAGAAAAATCAACTTTTCTCGAGAGAGGGTAAGGACAACAGAAGCAACCTATTTTCGTAGGGAGGGAAAGAGGCAATCGGATCCCAACCCAAATTCCTAAGGACAAACAGGAAGAATTGCTTTTGAACAAATTCGATTGAATCTACATAGCACCTATATGAAGGAGACCATACAACAGAGGCATACTCGAGTATAGGTCTAACTAAACACATGTACAGCCTTTTCGTAATATAGCTGAGTCTAGTTTAGAAAAGATGTACTTGCCATGTAAGTTATTTGAAAACTCGTGTAAACGTGATATAGGTATTTATACTGAGACACAATCGTGTTGAATCCATGCAACGGCGACGTTCGTTGTTAGGTTTTAGAACAAGCCGTAAAGAATTTTCCCAGCTACCATCCGACGGATGACTAAGTTGCATCGTGTAGTTATGTTCTCTTTGTATGATGTTAAGTTTCCTAGCAGACAATCCGCGCGGCTTAAAATAAACGAGATGCCTCTTCGTTTTGTTGTGGTGAGTCACTTAACGTTTCAACTCCGGTAAAATCCATGAAAGCTACGTAATATCTTTAAACTCCAATAACAGAGAATGAATTTTCAGGGGCTGCGTAACATTTAACAAAGAAGATTCTTTCTGTAATATGCATGGAACATCCTTTTTTGTTTGTTTTGTATGACTAGCCAATCAGGAGGTGTTTCCTATAAGTTCGGGCACATTAATGATTAGGAGGGTTGTAGCAGTGTTTGTGAACGTCTGACTTGAAAACAGAGATATCAGGTACGGTAGGGGAGATCACTTCTAGTAGATTTTACCAAAGGCAGGCAACATGTTTAAAAAACTGCAAGACGCGGTAGTGGGTTGTGTGATAAATGGGTAACTCCAAGACGAGCGGCTGATGAACACGTGCAATACTGTTGAAGGATTTACTTTTGTCACTTTAGAATGCTTGTCTTGAATGCTTGAACTTAGCACTTGCATATAAGTGCAACTCAGCCTACGTTATACCGATGCTCAAGGATATAAAGACCCATTATACACGTTCTCATGCACGTCAGAACAATTGCTGATGCGTACTCTGCGCAATAATATTCGATCGTCCGGTGCTGACGTGCATTTTTTGAATTTGCACATTTCCTACAAGCAAACATACACATTTCATTTTAAGTTACATTAATTGTTTTTTTGGGTGCATAAGCATAGTTTGATAAAATGCAGAAGATACTTTGAAAACACACATTTCACCCGTTTCTTCATTTCAATTTTGTCAATGATGTTCTGGTTTAACTGCCTTAACATCACCTCCTATTTGAAAGAACAAATACCCCCATAGCTCACAAACATTTACATGTTCATTAGACTGACGACTCAATAGTGATCAATGCGATCTGTGATTTCACTGAAACTTTCTCCAATTCTCATCGCTATATCTCGGAAAGTGATACAACAAATATCACTTGAACCATTGTAAAGAATAATCTACCACAAGTGTAAGATAAACAATGATAACCTTTGATGAGCTCGTGACTCAGCCGGACGAGATAGACGTCGATCTCCAGAAGGACTTAGTCAATTACAAAAAAACCCCAAAGGATCGAAAAACTCTACAATACCTGCGAAAAAGGAACAGGAAGTCGAAGAGTTATTGGAAATCTTCAATCAACGGGACAACCAAATACGTGGGCATACATAAAAAACATACTTATAACAGTCAGGGAAATTATACAGCCTCCAATTTCAAAAGGAACAGACAATCGACGTCAGGAGCTGCTCTCACTAGAATCAAGAGAAAGCAGAGGATAGAAATGGACGCAGCTCTAAATATGCTGGCAGCCATTCAAGCTGATGAGTCCGTTCACATTTTATGCTTCAATACGTTTTGCAGCCAAGGTAAAACAGTTACAGGAACAACGTGTCGTGGTTGGAAATTTGTACAATTAAACAAAGCATATTCTGTTTGACGCCATTTCAACCGATTATGACTTGAATGAATACTTCCCGAAGGAGTATTCCATTAGAATGCAGATAGTGAAATTAAATGCAAGAACTACCAACCAACCTGCGGTAGCAACAATCCTGCAATAACTCAACAAAGGGTGCCAAAGATACCATTATTTGGCGGGGATCGTCTCAAATGGAAAAAAGTTTCTGAACTCTCCCATAAATGTTTACATAAACACCCTATCTCGTCTGCTACGAAAACGTTGTATTTGAAAGCCAATTTTATGGAAGAAGTAGAACATTTACGACGTCATCTTAGTCCCACTAAGGACAATTATAACAACGCACGCAAAATTTTTCACGATAAGTATGATAATAAGGTAGAGTGCTGTAGTGCTAAGACTATTTGATCAATCGAAATGCCAAGACGAGCCTAGTGCTACGAGCATTAGAAACATACACAATGCGACTAATGAGTCTCTAAGTTCTGGTTCTAGTTGCCAAACGTCACCTTTTGTTTGAAAGAAAAAAATCATGAATACCTCACACAAATGTATCTGGTTGCGTGGCTCAATATAAAGACGATTCAATAGTGACATTAAAGCTTATCCTATCTATCCGACCCGAAGGGGGAAGAACAGAACCTGTATGTAAATAGAATTCATTTAAAGAATAACCGTCGATTGCAACTCTAATCCAAGAGTCGGAAAAAACTCGATACAAATCGAGCAAAAATTCTATCGACACAATATGCAATCAGTCTCATTATCTCCGTATTTATGTGGATGCGAAGTAATTAAAAGGTGTACCGTATTTTTTTGCAAGCCATTAACGCTTGAAATATGTGTTGATTCATCAATAAGTTGCGTTAAGCAATTCAAATAGCGTAATCTCTACGCCGCGTCCGTCCGTAGTTGTACGGGTTGGATGGCAGAGCCATTCCTTATTGTGCGAACTGAAATCGCCAACAACCACGATTTCGCTTGCCGAGAAATATTGCTATATTGTTATATTGTTGGCACCGAAACACTACATCATTGCGAGGGTGTATTGCAACGTTTTTTGTGCGATACATTATTGTTTTTACTTACTTGGGTGTCACAAGGAGCGAATATATCGAGCCAATATTTGCGTATGTGTGCGTATACCGCGAAAACATTTGCCTGCAACCCCTGCATGTTACAATGACGGCTTTTAAATCTGACTATACCTGATGTTCGAATACTATTCACACGCTTTGCAGTTTGGAGTAGTATTCAACGTGGTCGCAGTTTCGAGCTAGATCGACGAGTGTTATGCCTTCATCGATCGAGCACTTACCCCGCGAGCCACGCCTAATCAACCCGCCGCGGTAGTAAGGTAGTCGACTGGTTTTTGGGATAGTATTTAGTGGGGGGGAGTTCCTATTGCTATAGTGGGGACGTAAAAGTAGCTGATTACATCGATTCTTAGTGGCTATCGTTGTTTTTACTGCTTTTTCCCCGTAGCTATGATTGATCTTGTCGGTTTTATTGTTGATTGTTGTTATTGTTGTGTTGCTACTATTATTCTTGTAGAGTTGATGTTGACGTTACTATTGCAGCTGTTACTGTTGTTATTTTATTTTCATCGCTGCTTGTTCGGCTGGTCGTACTGATTTTGATGTACTTATGGTAATGGTGTTATCTATTGGCGCTGTTATTGATGTCGTTTTCACCGCGTTTGTGTTGCCATTGCCACTGTTGTTGCTAATGTTCTTGTTGTCGTTGATGATGTTATTGTTCTTGAGGTTATATGTTGTATTGTTACTGCGATGTTATTATATTGCGCTTTTTTATTACGGAAACTTTTCTGTGCACACCCGACTGCAGGGACTGTGCTTGATATTATTTGTATCGTATACGGCTTTTCTCTTTTCCATATGTTTGCTCACACGAAAATACTACTTTTATGGTGCCTATATTTGAAACTTTGTTTACCGGGACTTAATTTTGCTTTATTTTTCTTATATTTCATATTTATTTGTGATAGATTTGTTATATCAATTGAGAACTTACAAGTTTTAATGAACTTCTAAGCAGTTATTACAGTTTGGTTGTTGGGATTTCTTCAATATTGAGACCTTTATTAATATGAAATTTTCTTTTAAAGTTTGCTCCCTCCCCGTTGGTCTCCTCGTAGAAGCAAAGCACTATTCATGATTAACTTTATTAGGCCCTCTATTAAGTGTTTTCCTCTAACGTTCTAAAAAATCACAAGCGATAATTTCTTGTGGAACTTCTGCAATTATAAACTTAAATATAAATGGCCGTCTTAAATTAAGGTTTAGATGCAATTTATTTTCTTCATAAGTCTTGCTTTGCAGCTAGAATCTATTTGGTTTCGAGTGAGTTTGATGAATTGATGCTTAAATTATTGACACATCGGCGCTTGTATCTACGAGGAATTTATTATTCGGAGAACTATCTCGTACGAAAAGGCGACATATTTAAAATTTTCTTTTTTCAGTCACTCCAGATGAAATATTTATTAGTCTTTCGTTTGATGTTTGCGCGATGTTCGACACTCAATGGATTTAGAACGAAATTTGAAGTGATAACAAAGCAATTCATTTGGGTTTGGTCGGCACCATTGTGCTTACTGAAGGACAATCTAACTGAAGGACTAAACTGATCGTTATGATCCTGCCTACCGTAACTGCTAATTCGTCTAACAAAATAGTCCTCCTCGTTGATAGTAAGCGGTGGAATCGCAAAAATTCCACTATATTATCTGACAACGAATTAGGAACGTCGCGACCTACGCAATAACGTAGGCATCAATGTAGAAACTGATGTTGGATATTTTTATGATTAGTTTTATATCCTTTTTCCTGCGCAAATAAAAGCACGTGTTCTTTATAGTTTTTATACCAAAGAAAAAAGAAAAAGAATTTAATTGTATGCATGCGCCCCAATTATTAATAGTAACAGTTACCGCAATTGTTAGTTTTTTTTCTACTTAAAACTATTATCAATCCTCACAATATTTATTGGAAACCAACTTGATAATCATTTACAATTAGCGTCCACCTCACTTAAATGTTAGCTTGTTTTCACACTGCGTAAATGTTTGAAATGCTCACGTATGAAAGCTCTTTCTCACACGTACGCAAGTATTTATATGCTACGAATGCACTGAAATGGTCAAATACAAACCTGCGATTTCTCTGATAGTTACTTCACCGTGATAGCACACAATAACGCTGTCTTAAATTGATATGTGGTTCTAGGGGGAAACAGACGAAACACCATGGAAATATTCTAATGCAGTATACTTAACGGCTCTCAATAAATATGGACAGAAGGAAATACCTAAGGATTTGAACAAGAGATTGATCTAACGAAATAATTGAAAATTTGAACTTTTTTCATTGCAATCATGCAATAGATAGCAAACACTCAACTGGTGTTTGATGAACATGGGTAGATGGAGACACAAGCCCATTTTAAATAGAAGCCAATAAATTCCGAGGTAGAATGGTTAGGAAGGCTTGTACTTGACCTAACTACTTAGTGGTCGAGGATGCTTCCGAGCTTATCTACACCGGTGTTATTCAAATCTAATGTAAAAATAAAAGTGAAAGAGATTATTAACGCTTGTGAAAATAAATGCAAACAGAGCAAAGATGAACACTAAGTACCCATATAGAGAGCTAAGAACTCTTCCGAAACGAGGCTGGCGAAGCATACCGCCGATGAAATTCGTAATGTATGTAGTAAAGCTAGCCCAACAACCTTACACCTCAAGCATCTTTTTCAACAGTGTTTAAATAAATAGCCTAAACAATAATATAAATAAATTATTTGCAACTTATCTATTGTTATAAATGTAAGCTGCTACTACTGAACATTTGTTGATACTACTTGAGAGATATTTCTTAAAATTCAATTGGTCCTTAACATTTTCCAAGCATTTGTTTCTAATTCCGAGCCGCGTTATGCATCTTTATTTTTAATTTTAATAACTATATAAATATTAATAAAAAGAATTATTCTTTGTCCGACATTCATTCTATTATGAAAGGACAAAAACCTTTGAAGAGACCCTGGGAGTTTTTGTTTCTTATCTTTTTTTTATATGTTTATAAATTATCATAAATTTAAAAAGGATATAATCAGCCTCTGGAAATGAAAACAAAATATTTTACTTACTTTTCACAAATATAGAATTTTGTGTTTTGGTTCAGCTATTTGCAAGTAAACAATTTTGCCTACAATTTGTTCTGTTTTCCACTTAGAGCTGTGTTATGTTATAAATTCAACACTCACCAGCTTACAGTGACGCGAAAAATTAGCTGCATAGCTTTCGCGTGACAAATAAGACATAACATCTCATTCTCTTAACAAAAAATTGTAATTTTTATTGTATACATACTTTTCATTTATTTCATTTTTCTATATACATCATTTTTTAATTTTTTTATTACCTCTTAAAAATGAATGAATCTGAATATTGGTTACGTGTAACTAAGAAATTTTTGGTCAGCTACATTAAGTTTTTAAGAATGTGCATTTTTGTATTTATATATTTATCTGTGTATCGTAATCCACTCCAAGTTCATCAATTTCTTAAAAGTTCTTTATTGCTGTGTACAAATTGCAGCTTTTTTCTGTTTTGTGTTTTGGAGTCTGATAAATGAATGTAAACGTCTCACTCTATCGTGCTTCCTCTTCTTATGCTGCTTACGTCGTGTTGGTCTGTGAGGCCCTAGTTGGCAGTACTGGAGCATGCCGTGCTATTTGTTCAAAAAGGGGATTAAAAAGGCCCAAACGATCGTCCAAATCACACGAAACTTCAGCAAGAAAGAATTTAAGAACTTCTGTGATAGAGTCGACGAGAATATTAACAATATTGGAATGAAACTCGAGAGGAAGATTAAACGACTTGCAAGCTGCCATGAAAGTGATGGAGGATAAAGTGGAAGAACACACCAATCCTTGGGAATAATGCAGAACCGATTTTCTCGACATTATAGTCGTACTGACATTATAATATTAGGCTTGTCCGCTCTACTTGTGAATTGCCCGGTGCACATGATTAAAATAGCGGATTGCCCTAATATAAGCATCTCGAGTACGGACATTAACTATTGGACTTACCTAAATAAGAAGAACGATATCTTAGTGAATTTTAATAGCATGGCTCTGAGGTATGTGTTATGGAAAAACTCTCTTACCACACGTACGATAATTCTTTTGAACATTCTTGGCGGTGACATACCTTCTTGAATCTATATCAATGAACATCTACCGCCACTTTGCCTGAAAGTGACTTTATGCAAGAAGATGAAGAATCTTGGTAGAATTTCCAAATTCAAGACCTTCAAGAAGGATTTTCCCAAAGTAAGGCTTACAACCCATGATGGCCCCGTGGTTTCGTATGGTTTGTACACGTTCCTAAACAGATAAAATGAAGTGTAGTCTTCCTCCAAGGTCTTGCTTGTTCCTCTTATTATTTCTTAGCCTTTCTTGCTAAATTTACTGCAGTTGGTTTGCTTTTATACTGGATTGTAATATCATTAGAATAACATTTAGGTGAATTTTGGAATTATACGGAATTATAACATAATAAATTTAAATAAGTTGATCCGATTTGGTGGCTTTCTTGTAATAATCTCTTCGTTACACCGCTTATATTGTCATACTGAATTTTTGTAATAATCACCTTACTCTGTTGTAACTCATATTTTAATCGATTAGGCTTGAATCTCGGTTCTGCGGCCACCAACAAAATCTTTCAAAACTGCCTCAAGTACAATAGTCTTAATCGTAACGTTGCGCATCTGAACTGCCAGAGAGTTAGTCCTTAGTAGACCCCTTGGTTTACAAAACTTGATGAGCTTAGTAGTCTGCTTGACAGCAATATATTTGATATTTTTGCCGTAAGTGAAAATTAGCTGAAGGACTAAGTGTCTGACGCCTCTGTAGATTTTTGAGGGTATAATTTATTTAGAAACGACCGACTAGTATTCAACGGTGGTGGAAATGCTGTATACATCTCGTCCAAACTGCGCTATAAGGCAATTTTTCGAGACATGGAGGAGGGCACCTGCGAACCTTTTTTTTTGTCGAACTGAGTCTCAAAAAGTTGTTGGTATTGTTCGTTTGCCCAAAGAAGATATGTCCACTTTCGGAAGAATTGTAAGATCAGATTTTTTTCGCAATCCCATTTCATCTCTTCACTGGTAAAATAAGAATGCAACCATCCACTGAGGAAAGGGATTGTAAAATTATCGTGCGCGAATGTAAAAAATATCGGTACCGGAGATAGAGGACAGTAATGAGAGACAAAACAAGAAGAAGAAGAAAGAGAAAATGATGGCGCGTGGTGGAAGCATGTGCTGGATTTTGAGAAAATTTTTCGGGAGAATTAAATATATTAAATAAAATTAAAGATAAAATTTATAAATATACCTATTACGGATTTAAAAGCCATTGAGAGAACTGAGAAAAGTGCTTTAATCGATGTATCTGTACGACTTCCACCGTGTTGAATATTTTGCTGAAAAGAAAACAAAAAGTAGCACACAAAAGAAAAACATAACGATATGGATATGGATGCATATAAAAATATTAAATGGAAATAATTATTTTTGGAACTTAACTATGACTCTTTCGCTAATAATAAAATAAGATTATATTAAATAAACTATGATGTTATTGAAAAGAATCAACAGATTACGTTTACTAAATTTACAAATAATATAAAAGAGTAAGGGAAAAGAAAATGAAAAGATTGAGAAGAACGCGGAAAGATCGGTTGCTATTTTATTTTTAAAAGAAAACTAAAAGAGAATATTTCAATTTTAAAAATATTTAAAGTAGAATTTCCCTTTCATGTTATGCATATATCGATTGAAAGATTCCATTTTTTCGGGATTCTCAGCTAAAGAACCGTTTGCCGAAGAAAAACAGTTATTTTACTGTAAAACAACAACAAAAGCATAGAGATCTTTGTGTTTCTATATTATCGGTTATCTTGGCATTAGTCAGCGAGCAATAGAAAAACAAAACCAAAGAAAAGTTCGGTGAAAATTCAAAGCAGATAATCTCGAAAATATAAAATATAAAAATACAATCTGAAACAAAAGATTGTATTTCAACATGTTGTAATTTAGCAAAAAACCTAAAAAAGATGAAGAAGACAAAACAAACAAAGAGTAGTGACAAATTGCCGAAAGTTTTCTTATACACATTTTGTTACAAAATCTGGAGGCAAACTCAACTATAAAACAGAAATATTTTTGAAAATTTTAACTATTCTAAATTGGTTAAACATTTTTAAATTCAGAAGACAATTTTTAAATTCATTGAACCTTTCTGAGAGCTTCATCCAAAAGTCGGTGTTTCTCTGTTTTTTTTTGTTCTCTGTACAAAAGCCTTTGTATGCTACTACTCCTACTACTATTACTACTAGTTGAGACCATTAATGTGGTCTCCTTGCATTGTAAACAGCGTACAAATTCAAAGCAACCGAACAACAACAAACCTTGTAAATGAACGTTTAGTGGCAAACATTTCGGGGTGGAGTCATTTTCCCAATAATTATATATCCTTTGGTATTTATTTAAAATCTTATTTGCTGGAAATAACAGCTTATAATCGAAGTAGGTTTATGATTGATGAGTTGAGCTGCTATATATATGATTACTGATTTGAATGTGTCGTGTCCATTACGTGGATAAAGGTTTGAGGCTTTTTGATGATTAAGTTGAATCTAAATAAGTATAATATTAACATGTAAATTGTGCCATCTAAATAAAGAAAAATTTATGTATAATTAATAATTTGAAAGATAACTGATTTGGAAAATGCTAATACCCGTAATATAGTTGATTTAAATTTTTTTATATATTACTATATTCTTTTGTCATTAAAATAAAGAAATATAAATAATAAATCAAGGTTAAGGATAAATGTCAAACATACTATTTAAATAAATATTATTTTAACGTGAAAAAAAATGGATTAAAATTAAACTGATTTTAATGATGAGAGGTCTTCGGAGTCAACTTCGGTCCCCTACAAATTTTTTTTTATGGGCCGAAGGAAGACCGACATGAAGGGTGGATGAAAAACATGGCCAAGCGCAAGTCCCCTATCGGTTAGTTAGAGTCTCGTCTGTCTAGTATTCGACAAGGGGCACGTAAGAGCAAATTCTTCGGCGTAATCGTCCTAGGAATGTCCGTGAGCAAGTTATAGAGCCCCTCCCACATCTCAGGAACTAGCTACCTCAGCTATGGCACGTACATTTATCTCATAGGCCTCTATTTCCCTTTAGGTGACACCGCAAGGTTGCCCTAAATTCACTGTAGATAACAGATTTACACTTTATTTATTTTATATTCATTTTCTTGAATATTATAGAACGCATAATGACTTGTCTGCCATGTACACCAATATTAAAATAACTGAAGATTTTAATTGCTACATATTCCACCTGTACCCTTTAACGTACGAGCCATGTGCTTGCACTTGTGTATTTATCGTTATCACTTTCTGTCAACGTCATCAGCGTTGGACAAGAAGTCTATTATAAAAACTTTGGTGAGGCTAATATTAACGCAACCATTAGTTATTTACGACGAGCAGATTTTAATCCCAAGCCCAAATTCAAAAAAAATGAACTTTAAAATTCAAAAATTAAAAACAAAAGAGTTCAATACACAAACATTCTTCGCATATACAATATATAACAGATATAACAACACCAATAGAGATAATGACAAGAGAAACTTTAGTGGTAACCACCACAATCAAAGAAACCAAAAAAATATTAATAGAGGGTAAATACATGCTTTCCCAGAGGAGACAAACGAGCCACAATAAATAAAACTGTCTTATAGAATATGGGGCGTTTACTCTAAATATAAATACAAATTGTGAACAAATTATTTTATGAATCCATGATAAAGGATTAAACCACAACATAGTTCCAATAAAACTGGTAATTGAAACGTTGCCGTAATCAAGAAGGGTATCGTAGATGGACGTTTCTTACCATTTTATAAATATAGTTACTTATCACACTAGTTGACATTGCATCTAACAGTATTGCAACAAATTCTAAAAACAAAGACGCAAACACCAAAACAAAAGACCTAGAAAAGTTTCAATAAGAAAATATTGTAAATTATATGACATAAAAGCGATACAATGTGGTAGAAGAATAACCAGAAAAATGACTAACTAATTTGTCACATTTTGTGATAACTGCGAAGGACAACCGCTTTTATGTGTACCGTGTTTCAAGAAAATTTAATTCAAGCGCATTAATGATATAATCTTGTAACAATATGTAACTATATAAACTTTTTAGTTTTATATCATATTTCACACTGACTATTTAACGTGTTAACAACTTTAGCATAAGCACAACACCACTGCACCATTACGACATAATTTCAACAAACACAATACATATCAAGGAGTCATATAAACGATTTGAAAAAATTATTCAACTATTGTAATTAGATACAGCCGATGCACCGCTTAGCATAAAAGATGAACCACTAGATAATTACGCTAATGAATTAAAAATTAGGTCAAAAGTTGGACTTGAAAAGGATGCAGCGAGCTAAAAATCAAATTCAAAACAAAACTAACCTATTAGATACAAATATTGGAGATTTAGCATTACTTAGAAAACTAAATAGGAATAAATTAAGTAAGCCTTATGATGAACCGTGTATTAACAAAGACATACAAATGACTAATATAATAATAAATATATATGATAATTATATTCATAAAAACATAGCCAAAAACTATAACAAATAAGAATAAACTTACCACGAAAACTAGCTATTAATATTATATTTAAAGACTATTCATAAAAATCTAAGTTAAGGGATATTATAGCTAAAAGAATATACTATGAATAACACCATGTTTACATATCTATTCTGTCTTAAAGATAATGTAAAACAAAATTATTTTGATAATAATTTTATATTTGTATAATAAATTATTACATATAATTGCACATGTCATAGAATATTGCTCATGCTTACAATCTATACACAACTTTCTTCTCTAAAGTGTATGGGTGTAGTGTGTACATACTTTAGTGCACATCTACATATTCAAAAGAAAACCTAAAGCATTCAACAAAGTGGCACACTTATAAAAACGCTGAACTTGCACTTTCATATTACAGACATTGTACACAAAAAAGCATCAAATTGCACTAAGCGCCCCATTGCTCAATTCATATATGTAAGGAATTATTCTAGAATTATTTTTATTATAAAAGCAGAGCGAAAGCAAGAAAAAAATTCTATTGTTATGAATGGTTCGTGGCGAGTATATCACGGCAAATAGAAAACTATCGCTGCAATTCTCTCGTTTAATTTGTTGGGGACGCTCTCTGCCGAATTTATTTGGGCAATACAAGGAGCGTTGGACTTCGCGGGAATAGCCAAGGCTAAAGTCTTATAATAGCAACCTTGTGCGCGCTATTGATTATTGATCCTCTCGCTGACGTCATAAAGGATTCATAGGGAAGTCTCTGTTCCATCAACGATGGGTACTCTCTAATATACCCAACTTTAGTGAAGAGTCAAGATACATGAAAATTTGAAATTTCTTTCTTACAACTTGGATAAATTGTACTCTGAATTCTGCGAGTTTATTTATATAACGTTTTAACTAGAATAGCGTTTTAACTTCTTCATAGCCCAATCAAAGAAATGTGCAGTTATTCCTTAACAGCAGCAAAGAAGGCATATTAGTCTCGACCTATGCATTCAATATAGTGTCCTCTCCTTTCTCTGATTAAGAACAGATGATGATAACGGATGGAGAAATAAGAGGAGGAATTGTAATACTGTCTTCTTTTATCCTTTCTTACGTTTCGAACGAGCATGATGAGGTATCGTAGACTATCCAAAAGTCCGTGCCTGCTCACTCGCGGGTCTGATCCTTGCTCTTAATATGAATAAATTATGGTGAGGCCGATTTCTCAGAAGTATCCACTGATCATTCTCCGGTCTGAAGAGATGTATTCTTCTTTCTTTCTGGCCGCGACAAACTCAGGATAATTCGCTTGGCTGACTGCTGAACTATTCGATCCTCCTGCGACAGATTCACTACCATGTCCACCTATCGTTACGAAAAATTGGAGTTACGTTACGACTCAGTACAGCAACATAATTTCTCGGTTTTCTCGCAGTACAGAAGTTAAAACTTTCTTGTTATCGGGACATCTGAGGTTTACATTTATCCTTCGAAAGAAAATGCAACTGGGACTAACAATTCTTCAATAAATAGTCGACCACAAACGCTTCAAAAAATCAAAAGAAAATTCGAAGTTTATTTTATAGAAAAGATTAACACCATATTTGGACGCTGTAAACTTAATTAAATTGTACAAAACAAGGGTAACACAATTGATGAACTGATGTCACGCTTGCACTTGCAGGTAAAACTTGCGGATTCGGTAGTCTAACCGATACCATTTTACGACACCAGCTCATCTTAAGAATTGAATCTGCTACAGTTCCCACAAAGCTCATTTCGAAAGATGACACGTTGGAGAAAGCCTTTAAGATATGTTAAGTCGACAATGTTATGCAAAAAGACACAGCGGAAATTCAAAATAAACACGAAAAAAGCATCAATTCGCTTAAACATTTTGATAAACGTAAATAGTTTAATTGCTATGGATGTACAAAACATTGTGCAATTCGTGATTGCCTTCCATTTGGTCCAATCTGAAGAAAATGTAAAAGTTTCGTTGGCAGCTTTTGAAAAAAAACAATTCAAAAACAACTGATCGCTTTAACGAAATAATTTTAATAAACGGAAAACATTATAATGTGAAACAAAACACCGATGCATAATGCAATGTTTTGTCAAAGAAGAGAGCCGAAGCAACTCTAGCCACGAATCAGCCGTGCAATGTCAACAAACAAACGTAAACAAGTCACAACGTTTGGCAACAACCAAGTAGATGCAATTGGTCAAGCCAGGTTAGACAACCAATATCGGTTTTAAGCTTGTGGATGGTGTCGTCACACTAAAACTCGGTGGTCAAACATGTGGACCGCTAAGTATGGTGGGTAGAGTAAACACATCGACGCCGGGCTATTTGAAAGTTTAGGTCGCGTAACAAACTTCATGTACAGCATAGACCTGGTCGCAAGCCCAAAATTTCAAGCATGACCAACTCGACCAACACCGTGCAAAATCAAATAAGAGAAGCTAAAGGAATTTCGTTTTTTTATATGTGACTCAGGCAATGCCCTTATTCGCGTAAAATGGCGACGGCCACAAGGAAGTGAGAAAAGAGCACGGCAGATATTGCGAGTTGGTGGCCGCAAACTAGCATATGTGTTCCCAATCGATAAGTGTTATGCCTTTATCGACTGAGCTCGCACTATAGGTGCCACCACAGTAAACTTCACCGCACTGGGATTTCAGCCCACGAATACTGACGTGATAGTCGCGATTCTTACCTACTCGACTACTCATCTGAACTATTGAATTGAAGCGTATGGTTAGGTTTGATTTCTTGGAATCAACAGTCAAGCCAATGGCATCCCCAACAGTGTTCGCAAGGAAAAATAATAAAATTAGAATACCGACCTCACTGGTGTCAACAAACTCGTCAAACGACGTTACCACCCAATGAGTTCTCTTCAGGAAATAGCATAAAAACTACAAAGAGATAAATATTTCACATTCCTAGGCTGTATGAATGGATTTTGGCGTATAAAGGTAAAGAAGCACACGCACAAAATTCTTACATTAAGCACTTCATGGGGAGTTATTTCTGCAAAAGACTACCCGTTGGAACTAACTCAGCTATGAGATATTCCACAATATAATTTTCAAATCCCGCCAAAACGTCGATAAACGATATCTTCACTCATGTCGAAACTTTGGAATAATTATATCATTAGCGAATACTGCACATTATCACGAGTAATTGGTTAAAACTAAACAAAAAAAGGGCGTTTCTGAGAAAACAACATAAAATTTGAAGCGTCGCCGAATATTCGTATAACAGGGTTTATCGGTCCGCTTTTACCATTACAAAAGCGCAGCAACTGATGGTCCCGATATATTTTTTACATAATGGACGATCGTTATCTACCGTGTTCCTTGCATTCTTCTTGCACGACAAAAAAAAAGAAAAACTCAAAACAATGCAAGGAAAACAAAGGTGATCACATAAGATCAGCAAATAAGAGCGAGGAGAAAAAAGTCAGTTTTCACTCTTTTATCTGCATCGAGGTATGGTCAGCGAGATTGTTATAAATGTTTAGCGCGTTAGTGTACATAAAATAAAACAAAAGAATAAAATGAAATAAGGGTTAATTAAACTACGTAATAGATCATTGTAAACAAAAAGAAAACAAAAAAGTTGTTCACTAAAATCGGATGACAAATAAAGGTTTAATTGGAAAAATGACTATTATTAACGTTTGTGATTCCAACAATTCAACGAGATATCCCATCTCCACCGATTCGGCATTATTGATTTCAGTCAGCAAAAATGTTGATCTGAAGACTGAAAAGAACCCTGCACATATTCAACAGTGCAATGAAACCAACACAAAAACTATGGCCCATACAAGGAGCAGAGCTGCTGTCTTGTGGAAATGGCTCTCTTGGACGCGCTAGTTTCAGTAGCGGAAATTCTAGTATTGAATTGATTGCTAAATTATTGATTAACGGTGCAATCTGAACCAACAATGGTTACTAATGGCTAACAAACTCTTGTTCGACTTTCATCTTAAGTTCAGTAGATTCGTTTTTCCAACAAATTAATGGCGTATGGATGTAGGATATGTTGTTCTCGCGTTCAAATTTATTAAGTGTCCTGAAGAAATTTTTCTATTGACATTTTAATCTTTGCGAAAAGGGCGACAAATCATGAAATAGCAGAATACCGATAGTATGTTTTTTTTTTATAGTTCCTTACCGTAATAGCTCAAGCAAAACCGAGAAACTATAAAAAGACGGAAAAAAATAAACAAAGTCCGCCTGTATAAGACATAGCTTTAGGTTATTGGTTCTCTCTGTAATACACTAAGGCATTGGCAGAATCAGACAAGGCATGGTTTCATTTCTCCCAACAAACGTAGAAGCACAGACATGACCAACAGTTTCGATATCACCGGAGAGCTGGGCTTGAACAACAACCACACGTTGGATGAATTGTCGAGGCCTTCAAACCAGTACCAGGCAGTACAGATCTTAAACCAGAGATATACAAACGCCTGAATCATCATTATTTACACTCAATTTTGTGACTTTACTATCAATTAATGCACCCTCTTCACTACATACATTTTGCTTTGCGACCCCATTACCTGCGCTCCATGCCTGTATCATATATATTCCGTTTTTGCTAATTTTTACCACATATTCCTAATTATAGACATTTAAATTGATTCGCAAACGTGCATATTGGATGGTAAATAAACTATACACATGCATGCAGTGCAAATATCTTCTCAAAAACCAGCAGTTGAGAAGTTTAATTAATTAATTAATCCATCGTATATCAAAGCAATTCATATGTACGTAAGCAGACATTTCCAATAACAAATCTATGCTAGGATAATTGACGGCCGCTACGCTAAATCCTTCCTTCTCCCGTTTGCGTATATACACTTTCCTAACATTGCGCTAAACTATACGTACACTCCAAGCAACTGGTTTTATTGCACGCTCAAATTTTACATTTCTCTAAGGCTAAGCTACCTGTTCTAGGTTTCCAATACATTTACAAATTTATGTTGCACCTTATTGATCAACATCCTTCATACTGTTAGTTTTTTTGCATGCCTAAATTTGTATGTTTCTAAGCTAAAACTACCTGCTATACATTTCAAATGATTTATGATCATCCATGCTATGCCAAATTTTTTTTTTTCCTTTGAAACCAATTAGGTATGCAAGAACTACAGCGATTGCACTTGTTTTAATAATTCTAAGTACCAGCACACCAACACTATCTTGCACAAACCGAAGCAGCAAAGCACCCAAAGTGTATGAAAGGTCAGCGCAAATGTGGATCGTTCTTTAATTGTAATTCAGTAGTCATCAAGGTAAGTGCAGTATAAACTGGGGTTTTCTTGCGACAAGTGACTAATAGACCAGTGGACAACGAGTTAGCCTTTCTGAGGAGAAATTCTGGTAAGTAGAGACTATTATTTCAATACGTATAGGGTTCTCTCGGATAGGTTGGGGTCGCCTACGCTGTTTTTAATGGAGAAGACAAAGGGGTAGAAACTGATAGTCCAACACTCTGGGTTCCTCTTAGAGAAAGCCAGAACTTCATTGACAAATATGACTAGAATGGATGGAGCTCCTTTAATTTAGGGAATTGCTGAAGCGCAGCGTCCTTTCCCAGAACAAACAAACCTAGTGAATCTAGTAAACCTTGTAAGAAAGCGTTTTGCTTACTAATTAAGACAGACATAAGGTTAGGCAAACAAACAAATATTACGAAAGAAAAAAAGGTAAGCTATAAAATTAGGCATGTTGATATGATGTATACCATATGAAGGCATGCTTAACGGTTTTGTAAATCATAGGATTCGGTATCTAGATTAGCAATAACAATAAGATACGCAAAACAAAAAATGCATACAAGCAAACATTGCAATAGAAACGAAGGGTTTATAAAATTATGCATGTTGATATGGTAGGCATCATATGCAAACATGCTTAACGGTTCTGCGGCTTATAAAATCATTTGATTTGATACCTAAGCCAGCACTAGCAATAAGATCATATGAGCTGGTACTTAAGGTAGTATTAACAATAAGCTATACATAAGGATAGCATCATAATACTTATACAAGAAAAGCTGAGATGATAACATAGTTGCAGGCAAACATGACCTGAGCTAGCATACTTAATAATAGATAGCATAAGAATATTGTTACAACACACATGCAAGTGAGTGTTAAGGTTGTAACACAAATATAGTCAAAACATCGATGTAACGGGGCAGTGAGGGTGATCGCGACTATAAAAGAGCGCGTCGCAGCACGCACAGCCTGTCAGTCGTGTTACAGCAGCCAGAGGTAAATGAGCACGCATACAACCTAGTGGTTGTGACATCCTGGTTGACCCCATTTGCCGTCCTACCTTTGTTTCCTTACTCTTGTTTACTTGGATTTTCAACTTCTTATTCTGTTATATTATAACTCCCTGCAATTTTGTGCACACTTAGACGTAAGAAAGATAACTTTATCAAATTAGGATGAAACGTTACTAGCCAAACTGTATCGGAAGTCCCATTATTTCATTTTTTCGACTTTACAAATTTTCTTGGGACGAACCGGCTGGAAAGCTTCCAAGCTAAAATAATCGTTTCAATAGGACTCATGAAGGAGAGAAAATGGACGATAACGTAAAACAGGCAAATACTGCAGCAAAATTCACATATAGCTATGTGCAGTTGCTCGTAATTGGTATTTATCATTATCATTATTTTATACAACTTTTTTATAACATGTCAACTGGGTTAGCCACCCCAAAGCAAAAACTAGACTTCCCCAGCTCTTAACATGGCAGATGGGGAAAGACGAAGTTATGAAAGCTAAAGGTAAACACGGTGGGAGCGCAAAGTATGTGACTTAACACATGTTATACTACAGGTGACGATTACTAAACGGACTTCGAGTTAGTAAAGACCGAATATCTAACGTACAACAGGCAAAACTTTTTACAAATATTGTTTTCTTTTATTATTATTATTTTTTCTTTTTTTTTGTATTTAAGGTTACGTAGGGTCAGCTGCGCTGGACGGGACAAAATTACAATAACCGTTACTTTCAGCCATTACGAATTCTTAGACCACACAATTAATCCTGAAAGTTTGTCCATATATCCAGAAAAGCTATTAAACAACCTAAACCACCGACGAACAAGAAGCAACTGCAAAGGCTGATGGGCAAGATAATAGGAGAATTATTTTCGAAGGCGATACGCTTTTCCTAGAAACAACCTCAGCAGCAAGTAAATGAACATAATAACAATGACATGAACATCGATCGAAAGGAAATTTCTAGACACAGCTTTACCATAACCGCTATCCATATATTTCACTTTTAAACACACAACTACATCGTCTTCATGGATAGTTTGCGAGATTATCTCAAATTTAGCAAACTAAAATATGCAAATATGGAAGGTGTTATGCTCCTTTTTAAAGACTTTTTTTCCAACTTCGGACCATCACCACATTGGAAAAATGACAATCGCCCTCAATTTTCCAATTGAAAATGTAAAAAATTTGCAACCAAATGGAAATATAACTATACCAAAGGTCTTCATATGATCCTCGTCAAAAAGATTCAGCAGAAAAATATATCCAAATAGCGCCAAATATGCTCAGAAAAAACCCCCATGGTGGCAGTTGTCGTTCAAAACTCACCATTCGTAGAAAAGCCGTGATGCGTGTGCATAAAAATAAGTGCGTGCATGGAAAAACTCTATGTGTAGAAAGCAAAACAAATTTTTATGAAAGAAAATAATTCTTGGGATCGAAAAAAAGAGCATGGGCCTACATTTTTAGTGTTTGTAGATATGGGCTCACGATTGCGGCGTTCAGGACGTTCGGATGGCTCACCAGCCAGTTAAGGAAGTTACACTACATGGGCCGCTCCTATTCTGTGGTTTGGCTCGCACAGTGCGAGCTTAGGCCTCCCTGGTTATTGTCCCACAATGTCAGTGTAATGAACACGACGGAAAGTGTTTTTTTTTTATTAAATATATGAGCGTTTGTGCGGAAGTATGTGAACTTAGTGAAGGCGGTTTATGGCACTTATGTTAAATTAACCTCTGCAAAAAGACTGTATCATTTGTATCATTTAGGAAACTAAACAACTCGATAACCAGATTCCATTGTCAAATGTGGTCCGCTAACAGATGAAAGTTTTCAGGTGGCATGAGACGGATTAAAATTTAGATATGAAAATATCAGTTGCAGTGAATCATTTGAAGAAAATAGCGTTAAAATATATTCAAACTACTGTCAATGATTGCTTAGCCACTCTAAAAATCTCTAACATTCCAACCGAAAATTAGTTATCATAATTTTCTTAATATTTTCAAAACTAACGAAAAAAACTCTAGTTTTGTGGAAGCAACTACTCAAACGATGTAGAGAATTACCTTCTTAGTCATATTTTGGAGACGCAAACGCCAAAGTTGCCCAATACAAATCTTACTACAAAAGAGTGTCCTAAGTTTGATGAACTGCTAGTACAAGAAAAAAATAAATTCGTATACAAAAATAAATGCTGCGCAAATTGCCTATCTTTCAGTAACATAAAGACAAAATGGAGTAGCAAAAATCGTTGCTTCATATGTAAACAACCGTCTCACAAAATTCTACACAAAAACAAGAAAATTGAAGATTTCTCTAAGTTCGAAACGATGAATTCTAATTCGTGAGTTTTACCGCAATTCACTGCTTACTCTCAAGGTGAACAGTCCACACTCCAGGTACCACCAAAGTAAACTCTACCGCACTTTTACATGCTCGACTACTCTCGCGGACGTTACTAAGAGCAATCATTGATTAACTTCCGGAAAAGACATTTATAAGCCAACATGCACTGCAAAGACTGTATTTAAAACCAATACCGTTGTAAAGAAGCGTTTTGCTTCCTTACTAAAACAAAAACAAATAAAACGAGTTCACCCACACAAATAAAATCCGTCCGAGTCGTCCGTTACAATATATATATGTAATATATGCCTTTATACGTATATATGTGCATATACATACGTATAGTATGCTTACGTAGTTCTGTTTTTAAAATTGTTCACACAAAGATGCTGAATTTGACGGCAAAGACAAACAACACAATTTTTGGTTGGTGTCTATGTATTTATGTTTATGCATGCGAGAGATCATATATGTAAATAAGTAAGCAAGTAAGTAAGCAAATAAGTTTGTTTGCTTGTATACTCTGAACAAGAGATTTTCAATTTGCGATTGTTTTGAATTTAACCGCAAATTTGCCTATTAATTATGATCATTCTGTACATATATTTAACAACAATAACAAAATGAAACAAATTATCTATAAATGTATACATATGTATGTTATTTATACACAAAAGGCTGCTGTAAAACACTTAACGTATTATTATGACTTACCACTACTTTCATTTCGTAGAGATTTGATATAAAACATACCTAAAATGAATAAGAAAAGCAAGCAGGTGATAAGTATCATGCCGAAGCATAACATGTATGTATAAAGGCAAACAAACATGTTCGACCAGACAAGTGTGATCGAACCCAAACTTATAAGAATAACATTGTAATAACGGGATAGTTTGGTGGCCACCACTATAAAAGAGCGTGTCGCAATACGCTCAGTCTTTATTGTGTCATAGCCGCCGTCGAGGTAAGTAAAGCACCGACTACACTACAAGCTGACTTTGACTACTAGGGTTTTTTGTTTGACTTTACGGATAGGGGATGCGCTGGTTTAGCTTAATCGCCATCCCTGAAGGAGTAAAAGGACTACTGACTCTACGGATAGGGGATGAGCTGGTTTAGCTTAATCGCCATTCCTGATGGACTAAAAGGACTACTGACTCTACGGATAGGGGATGAGCTGGTTTCGCTTAATCGGCATCCCTGAAGGACTGGCGAACAGCCTCTTTGTTTTGACTCACGTTCGTCTCTCTTTATAGTAACCCGCGAATTCGGAATTAAAAAAGAAATAGAACAAGCGCGTGCAAAAAAAAAAAACGTAAGCAACAAGAAAAGTCGACCAGACTGGTTTTTTTTCCCCTACCGCTCTTGTGATCTCCACCAATATAAAGAAAATAAATAATAAAAATAAAACGAAGTAAGAACAACCCAAAAGGCCAATCAATAACAAATTGTCTCGGAACGGACTCTGGAGTGGCTGAGCTCTACCCTACTCCAGAAAACACCGTTACACCGTCAACTTATGAAGTCACGGGCATTGGACCGAGTTTTTTATCTTCAACTGAGGAGCGAAAAATGATTCTGGCAACAAAGAATATCGATTTTCATATCGAAATCATTGTTATTATTTTGCAAACATTGACTCAAAGTTTTGTCATTAAAATCGGTATAAATTTTATATATTACTGAACTTTCAAAATTTAGCCTATCTACTTCAAATCAGCTCAAATTGGTACGTTGATAGGAAGTGAATTAATTCCATACAATTCTTATAACTCAAAATAGAGTATTCATGTGGACGGTATGTCGCCCTATATCGCTCCTAGTTACTGATTCTTACTCAGTTTGTCATCAATAGCTCGAGTGACCCTCTCTCGAAGGTCAGCTGTAAGCATTTTGGGAACAAGAATAAATCCCAACCCAAGTCTTTTTCTTCGAAGAAGATGGTTTGTAACATTTATTTTTTTCGACCGTGATAACATCTACTGACTCAACCTTCGCACTAATTCACAACCCTTGTTTTCTTCTTGAATAGAAATGTTTAGCTTTTGAATAAAAACAAATAGCGAGGCGTATAATTTAGTACTGATATTGAAAAGATGTTTTGCGGGTAAATGGTATTCGGTAATCTAATATGAACAATTCTGCTAATTATAAATTGTGTCAACGGCATAGCTTCTTCGTGGTAGAGCGAAATTTACGACTTGCCGTGCCGTGTTACAAAAAGAACTAAAGTAAAGTAAGGCCAAAACAAAGCTATAACGAAAAATCCTGCTGCTCGTTGGTCCATTCGTAGTCCGTCAGTCCATATTCCCTGTCCCCTTACCTTCACTCGCACGCACATTCACCCATACACCGCTTCAGCAGTAGGATATTCCGCTTAGCCAAACGTTATTCCTTTTTTTTCTTTTTTTTTTGTAATTTTTTTTATTATACAAAGGAATAAAATAAAAACTACACCTTTATTGCTGGTGATGTGGCGAGATGTGGACGATTGCTTCACTGGCCCCCTTACACAGCCATTAACACGTCCGGAATAATTTTTGTGAATCCAGCGTCAGCTATTATGACTGACTGCCAAAAAGACCAAATGATTGAACAAAGTAACACTGACCCAAAGTTGCCGAAATCACTTGAAATTCTAGGATTGTTTTTATACAATAAATGGATTTTGACTTAATATGTGACGAGAGGTCACGTGCATAGTTTTAACATATATGAAAAAAATGTCTTTTATTTCGTCTTTGCAGTTTATTCTGTATCTGTATTAGCGATGTTTCCATTTGCAAGAAAAGTTTACATTTATAATATATTCACACTTTTAGTGCATTAAAAAGATCAATCTGTTTTTTTTTTTTTATAAGAAAAATGCTCCACAATGTAGTTGGCTCTAATAATTTAATTTTATTATACAGATATAAATTTCCTTTTTTCCTTTCTTGCATTCTCCCCAAGGTGATGAGTATCAAAGATTCGTTTCAAACTTTGTTTTGTGGAATTTTCGTTTATTTTCAGTGATACTTTATACTTTTGAAATGGACAATAAATTAAACATTTTTTATGAAACATCTTTCGTCTTTGGAATTGATTTTTAGATATATAAATGTATAAAATCTTAGAATTTGCCATATATTATAAACGGATTTTCAATCAAGTTTAACTTTTACATGAATATGTTTATTTCACAACCTGTACCACTTACTTTTTACCTACATGTTCAGTTACATGTTTAATTATTATTAATTAGATACCATTAATTTATCATTAAATAATTTTTCTCTGCTTGTTTAATATATATATCGTTTTCTAGTCGTTTTTTTTTTCCAATTACCTTAATGCATCATATTTGTTTAATTCTTTATTTATTTAAAAAATATTTTTCTTCTCGTTTGAGACATCAATAAAACGTACACGCATATTTTACTTTTCTGTTCTCTTTTAAACTCCCCTCTGCTATTTTGTTTGCCATAAGTAAAATTTTTAAACCATTCAGGTTGAGAGCTTATCGTTGACAACCTTTTCTACATCTATTGCTTTTTAAAACATATTTTTCTTTTTTTTCGATATTTAAACCAAAAGCCTATCAACTTCTTCTCAAGTTTTCTTATTCTTTTTATCTCACTGACATGCAAATCAATTCATAAACTTTATCTATCTGAGTTTTTTTGCATGTTTAACTTATCAGTGTTGGTCGTCCTTTTGCAAAGAAATTTATTTCGTGGATTTTGAGTTAAAGAAATTTATTTTATTTTGCATGCGCAGATTTCTAGAATTTCACTTTTATAGCTACTCTAATTTAACGAATACTTCTTTTGCTAGCTTCTCTTTAGTTCAAGGGACACGACTTCCACAACTCAACTCTTTACAGCACAAACTCTAACTCCCACGCACAAAACCAAATTTATCTTCTTGCTCAAAGCGTCAAAAGAAAAAAACATCTGCTCAACTCACGCAGACGAATTTTGAACTTTTCCTCTTTTTATAGCTCTCGTGCATAATAGCGTCATTTAGCAAGAGAGCCCGTTATGAATAGAGGTTTTTGCATAACGGTAGGCCGTTATTACGGTCTTACTTACTCTATTGCGGTAGAGTAGTGGTCGAAGCAGACCGACGGAACCCCTACACTACAAATATACGCGGACGTTACAAGTGAAGAAACGGAAAATCGAGTTCACTGTAAAGAAAGACACAAATCGTTTCAATAAAATTATTCGTTTACATTACATTATTGTTGAATTTTGACAGCTGTTAATATTGCCAGTTTTTAATCAGCTTAAGGGGCAGATCAGACTAAGGATCTCAAATATTCCCTTAATGGTTATGGATTCAAATCTCAATTGCTGTGGTAGGCTTTTCAGTAAAGCCGATAGCCTCAAACGCTAGTTCTTTACGACTTTAGTCTTTTGATTTGTTTCTCTAACTAAATTAATTATAATAACAATAATAACAATAATTGTACAAACGCTTTGCTAAAATCAGTATATACAACATCCGCACGAGAGCCACTAGAGAGAGTCTTGAAAACATGGCAAGTAAATTCTAAGAGATTCGTAACAGTGGATCTTCCTTCCTGAAAGCCATGTTCGAATTGATAAATATAAGATTTAATAGCAAAAGCTAGATGCTGAGTAACAATTCGCTTAAACAATTTAAGTAAGACACTCAAGTTGGCAATGCTTCTATAATTCTCAACGTTATGTCTATTTCCACATTTGTGAATTGGAATAAGGAAACTACTCTTCCAACACAAAGGAAAATCAACTGATTTCGAGGACTGGTTAAAAAATCATTGAGGTAACACCACTTAGCTCGACAGAGAATTATTTCAGTATACACCATGGAATCCCATCAAGCCCAGGCGTAGAACTATATTTTAAAGGCTTCAAATCATTTAAAACATCATTTTCTGAAATGGCCAAGGTAGGAAGCAAAACCCAGCTAGATACTGGATACGGATAGTTGACAGTTGAATCGGAATTAGCTGTTGAAAAATTTCATCGCAAATATTCAGCAAAGATATTCGAGGCTTCAATATCGTCAGAGAACACAGAATCATTGAGAGAAACATATGAGGTATATATAGAATTTTTTCTTTTGGAATTGACAAACTTAATAAAATACCTAGGATTAATAAGCAGTGGGGATTTTACCAATTGAAAGTATATGCAATAATATTGGTGGTTGAGGTTCAGCATAAATGTATGGTGTGGTGAAGAATAGGCAAAATAGTTGTAAGCAGAACCACTTTTCATAAGTTTTTTGAAAAATTTGTTTTTTTTTTTGTAATATTTAATACTCGTGTTAAAGAATGATGGGCACTTGCTTCAAGGGCGAGATTGCTTGATTGGAACGCATACAGAAATAGCTAGGTTTAATACATTATAGAACGAAGACAGTAAGGTTTCAGTATTTCCAGCAGAGAAATCAAGCATTATGTGTGAAAAATGAGATTTAGGCAGTAAAACATTTTTTTTTTATTTATTTTAGTAAGCTGGATTTGGCATGTTGGAGTAGTTGAACGGACCATCATGCATGTAATAAAAGACAATCCAAATTGATGAATGATACGAGTCCTCGGGTGAACTAAAAAATGGACAGTGATTAACAATTATCTCCGAGAAATTGCCAAAGCAAAGATCTAGCAGTCGGCCATTAAAATTAGGAGTACGGTTGTAAATTACGATCAAATAATCATGGAAAAACACAATAGTTCTACCAGATGTTGAAGTGGAGACCATACAGCCGGAATTATTACCATACCACCAAGTGACTCGTTGCAAATTTAAGTCCCCCAACGCTAGGACTATGTCAGTAGATCTAAACTTTTCGGCCGCATCACAAATGAGGGTAGCAAGTTTCTTATAAATAGACATATTCGTATTTGGGGAAATATAAGAGCAAGTTGCGTATACCTGTTTATTAGCAATTTTCGCTCGAATAGCAATAAATCCAACGTCGGGAGGAATACAAAATTTAATTGGTTTGGACGGGACAGCAGCAGATATGGTAAGTAAGATACCACCACTAGTGCGATACAACCGATCTTTTTGAAAACCTGGATAGAATTGTGCAAAAGTTCCGACGAATGTAAATCAGGCTTTAACTAAGATTCAGTGAGGACCAAACAGGAAAACTCCGTGCCCACAGAATTTAGGGAAGTAGAGCGAATTTTTGAGTGTAGACCGCTAACATTTTGGTTTCTGAAAGGTATGAGTCTGAAGCAAGATATATCTTTTTAGAGTGGAAGACCTACCGAATTAGTATTGCGGAGTCGATCACGAAGAATGAATTCGTCAGCTAACTTTTTATGTTATCTAAAGAGATGTCAGACGCCAATCTTGACTCAATTAATGCCTTGCTGGGGGGTACTGCCGACAATCAGCCTTCATTCCTACTAGAAACAATAGGGTTTGCAGATAGAGAGTTTTGAGTTGGCGAGAATGGACACACTTGCACGCGTAGCTTTTGCGACTTGTTCAGCAGACAATCCACGAATAGCCAGGGGCAGAGGCGGAATTTTTATTTTTAATAATATTTTTTCGGGATGTACACAGAGTACATCCCCAAAAGGTACCTCCCGAAAGGTACATCCTGAAAGGTACCACTGAAAAGAAACACCCTTGCCACTTCAACATATCTAGAATGAGGAAGGCTTCCCAACTTATTTGGAACTTTTTCCAACAAAAAATCAGTCCGTAACATTCCCGAACGACGTTATGGAAGAGATGTTAGCTGGAGTTATGAGACTAATGGCTACACTGATACCTGCAATATAATTAGCCAGCGGGGCGGGACAATGTTGACGAATAAATATATCGATATCAAAATCATTCGAAGTATTGTTTTCTGTAACATTATCACATAATCCACAACAATGTCATCTTCATTTTCTTAATTGCTTTTTTCTTCTGGCTATGTGAAGTAAAACCTTTGTATTCTCACGTATTCTTATTGAAATGCGTTTCTATCTATTTATATAAATTTATCTTTTCTTTTCCGGGATTTTTCTTTTTTTTTTCGTTAATCTTTTTCGACTAATTGAATTGTGGAAACTATATTATTACTTACATTATTCTGTAAATAATGTAAGTAATAATATATATAATCTATGAAGTTTTAATCCAACACATGAATTGATTTTGTTATTGAAAAAGGATGTTTCATGCCGAGCCTATCTTGGCATTCATGAAGCAACAGACTTAGCAGAAACAATCGAGTAGTTTGTTCATACGATATAAAACTTAACTTCAGAGCGCTTGTTAAAATAAAGATCAGAATTCATCAGCATTTTTACACAGCTTACAGCTAATTATATAAATATAAATTCATTATTTACTTTTTGATTAATTCAAAGGATCAAAATATGTATGTCAAAATCACCAAAAAGGCTCCGTGATCTTTTGATTTTAGTTTGTAACTGACACGAATGTCAATATGTATTAGTTAAACGACCAAAAGTTATGTCGAAAAATGAGTAAAACATGTTAAGGGCAGCTACTAACAGTACGCATGTAAGTGAGAAATAGATAACTTATAACTTGTAACTGCTATGTGTGGAAATCCTCTCTGTCTGTCTGAATATCGACCTACTGAGTTAATTAATTTTCGAGATACTCTTAAGTGATACTTAAAGAGGATCGAAGCTTGTAGAGGCGCATGCACGTGTCATTAGTGAGCTAGCTAGTTCGGGCTATAATTGGAGTTTTACATTTTTGTCCCGTGATTTTCCACAGGCGGCTACAACTAAAAGAAATACACAAGCTTTACCTTTATAGAAATAAATACTCACCGAAAGGACGGATCTTAAGCCCTGGACCCTGTACCCTACCCTATCTATGACCGCCTTCGGCCCATAATTTCGATTAGGAAACGCCCTTCCCCATAAAATTAATAAAGTTAGTAGTTCGGCATTCGGAAAGACAGGGAGGATTATTACAGACATTATGCGTTACAAACTACCTTAAACTAACTTTAAAACTATCTAAAAATGGTAACATTAACATTTTGTTTTCAAAGGCAACCACACCTGATGGTTCTCACATTCAGCTCCTGTTTGAAAAGCCTTGGCATTAACCAGGATTATCATCAATTGACAGTTCGACTAGTTTTGCTGCTGCACGCTTTATACTTTCGGCATTGGTACACATGATTACAATGCGCACCATCCCATTTTGGTCGCAAATAATATCAGTAATTCGATCCAATTACCACTTAAGAGGTGGAACGTTTTCATTTTTCATTAAAACTACATTGTTAACCGAAATATTAGGAGTGGTGCCACTTCGAACGGTCTTCAGAAAGAAATAAAAAAAAAATGCTCCATTTTTTTCCAAAAATTGGTGGTATGTATGCAGATTCTTTTCTATCTATTCAAATGGCTTATGCTAATGTCCTTTAAATCAGGTTTCGTTAAAGAAGTGAATGTACAAGCCACCAAAAGATAAGCCGCGGCCAAGACTTCCAAGTCTTGATGATCCTTTAAAACCGAGCACATTGACTTGTAGTTTACGATTGCACATATTTGGCGAACTAAACAAAATTTCAACAGAACGATAACAATGAAACTTTGCTTTCTTCCATCCATCATAAAGGCATTTGCATTTGCATCATTTACAAATGCAACTGCTTCAAAAACAGATATTTATATGCACTAATTCATTCCTGGCGTCCAAAAAGTTTGTAGCATTATCTGGCAAAATTATTTTTAGCTTACTCTTTGTCCAGGCAAAACGCTTTGCAACTTCTAAAAACGAATATGTAGATAAGTGGGACAAGCTCTAACCGGGAAGTCTTGATTGAAAAACATACAAAAGTGCAAAACTAAACTGTTTGTTTCGAACTGTATGTTT
Source organism: Glossina pallidipes (assembly GCA_000688715.1). Lineage (NCBI taxonomy): Eukaryota > Metazoa > Arthropoda > Insecta > Diptera > Glossinidae > Glossina > Glossina pallidipes. The sequence goes on from KK499991.1 coordinate 224,018, forward strand.
CGAATCAACAGATTCACACCCACTTTTAGAAAGAATGGCGTGAGACGAACAGCTTTTGCCTTCAAATTTAGTCCAAATTTCGAAGCTAAAAATTTTTAAAAAATATTCAAAGATAAGTAAAATTTTTTCAAACGCGTTATGGTACTTGCACTGGAATCAGTTAGCGCGCTTAGATATTTAGAAGAATCGTTTGTTAAACAGTCTAGACCGTTTTTTCAAAGATTTGAAAGTAAAAGTCCAGTCCTTTCACTGGTAAACAATTGGATTCGACCTACCCTGCTTGCTACGAAAATGTTAGTTGAATGATTGGTTACTGAATGATGATAAAACGACCAAACTAGTAATGATATTCATGTTCATTGAGTAATGAACGGATGTCCTTGCGGTGCTGATGACTCGAACTTGAATATTGTTCTAATTTTCAGGGCTTCCTTTTTCGACTTCGAATATTGTACGCAGATTTTAAAATACCATCCAGTTCGGACTGCGCGTATATGCGCGATATACAGTCCAGCTGACATCACAAAAGACATGAGTTTGAATTGTTTCTTCTAACATCGGTACGAAGCGTGGAACACATATCTCTAAATCAAGAAATTTTTGAGATTAAATCCACCAATGCCACCAATGCCGAGTGAAATGATTGGGAATAACTTTCATCCCATTGCATGTTGTTTATGGACAAGTTTTGCATAAATATCTTGGCCTTTTACCTATTAGATCGACGGGGTCATAAAGACGAGCCACTGTACAAAGTACAACGAACCCTGTTTCTACATTTAGCGCAGGGGAAAATAGAAAAATTAATTTATCGGTTTTAAGATCCCAAATAGGACCCAAAGACTTAATGACATTACTTTCATCAAGAAATTACAGAAGCACGATCTGAGGGTAAAATATCACATAAAACAGCTTCGTCATTTGAGAACCATTTTTGAATTATGAAGCCATTCTTTTGTAATGAGGATGTCACTTCCCGCCGTATTTTGACTTCCTGATCAATGGAACAGCCGCCAGAGGTTAAGTCATCAACGAAAAATTCTCGCCTAACAGTCGTAGAAGTCAAAAGGGAAAGGTGTTTCCTTCATTAAGCGAAAGATGTTGCAAAGCACGAATTACTAGAAGAGCTGGTGGCTAAGTTCCATTGATAATGGTAATCAATTTGTAGGTTTTAATGCCTAATTAAGAAAGCTTTACACATCGATTCATTATGAAAATATCTTTATAGAGCCTCGACCGCTTGAATTTTAAAACTTTCTATTTTGTACTACGTGTTAACTTATAATTATTGCAAGTCCATCCAAAGAGGTATGCGAAGCAAAAATAAAGTGTATATCGCTCCGCCTTACTTCGTTATTTACATTCATGCATTATTTTAATAATAACTTAATTTTAATAACACGAGTGTTAGCATTCATTACTCATGTAAATAAATTATGTTATATTCATTTCATTACTACCTTAATACTAGCATAACCATTATTGTTAACATTATTTTAGCTACATATAAAATTTACTCAAATAATAAAAAATAAAAAAAGAACAACCATCACTAAATCTAGGTGGTATCATGTAAGCAGGCGACTGTCTCCGTGATTATCGCCTTTTTTTGAAGAAAATTGATTATCGCCAAAAGGCTAATCATGTACCTTCTTCATAAACTTTACAATACTTCCCCTCACATTTTCCGATACAGTGCATTAATCACTAGAAGAGTCGTAAAAGATAAGAACCAAATCGAGTTTTGTTTGTGTTGTATAAACAAGCTACATATGGTAAACAATAACTTGTATGCAAAATGAAAATAAGAGGAAATTACGTAGAATTTGTTGAGCAATAAAGTGATAAATTAATTTGGATATTGAAATGATCACAACCGATTCACAAGAAATTAACATTTAATTGCCAATATATAAAAAGTTTTTTCCAATTAAACTAGGAAGTAATTCGTTCGATATTTACTTTTATTTAAATTATTGTGCACGTTACAACTTTAAAAGTTATATTATTTTATATTTTTAAGATCGTTGTAATATTTATAAATTCCGTGCTAGCAATCCTCTAACTTCTTTCTCCAAATACCTTAATTGAGGTGCTCTGCACAAACATTAACACCGTCATCTTCAATGTTGTGCAACGCTTTATAAACAGTTGCGACTCTTCGCCGCTTCTTTGGAGTGTAGTAGCTCTTTGTTTTCCGCTCTTCCTGTAGAACACGCCAGCGACCTAGAGATATGTTCAAAAACTGTAGTTAGATTTTCAAAATACTAAACACTGCAACACTAACTTTTGTACACACCAATGCATCTTTTCACAATATTCGCGTTGCAATGGATTTGCTTGCATTTTTTTTAACGGATTCGCCGAACGTCCACTGTCACCTGAAAAAAAATTGGAAAGAGGTAATCTTTTGGCACTTTAATTTTTTGCTTTACCGATCAGCCAAACATTGCTGTCATGCTCAGTCCAATAGTTTTCTAGGCAAGCTTTTTCATCGGTGCGCCCCGAAATATGGGAATAATGGGAAGATCGGGAAAATTTGGAATTGATAGCCATGAGTTCAATTTTATGGTCTGTACTGTATTTACGTTCTATTAATTACCTATCCAATCCCTGTAATAAATAGTAATAATATTATAATGTTTGTTTGCTGTAAAACAAAAAGTTCAAATACTTATCGCCTTGAATACCAAATTTGTAGTAAAAGCACACCTTCCTATCTGCCTTTACGGTCCATTGATTCCACTCCACAAAAGGTTGTGTTTCCAACTCTTGTAACGCGCCTGATACAACAGTTGATAACGTGCTTTGCCCAACGCTTACGGTATGGTTAATGCAACGCAGCCGTTGGTAATCTACGGAAGCCGCATAACGCCATATAACGCCACTCACACAAATTTTTCCCACGACGAAATGAAAAGGTTTTGGAAATGCGACACCTCCGTATAAATTTACACACACCAATGTTATGTATATTTATACGTCTTTGTAAATATTAGAAACAGTTTACTTACTCGTTTTATAGTAGCGCTAAGGGATCGGAAGCATCCCGTAAAGACTTTCTCGCTCGTCTCGTGGCCATCCTTTCCTGTGCATCGCGGTTGTTCTTTTTCTCCTTTATGAATGAACGGGCATAAAAGAATATTTATAAAAAAAACATCGTACTTATTTTTACCAAATTTTTTTTTCTATATCTTCAGAATTCACAATTTTAACTAATGCACATAATTTAGTTTTTTTTAATTTTTGAATTAATAATTCATTCTAATAGCAGTTTATATATTTAATTTTTAACCATTTTATTGCTGTCAGATTTGGTGTAACTCAGAGATTGCGTTTACCGACAATCACCAACAAATTTGCTTAGATGATTAGATTTTATTACTGATTGTCGCCCACTTCATTGTCGCCTGCTTACATGATTCTGATAATTTTATAAATCTACTCTTTCAACATTACCATGCACTCCGCCTTTCTCTCGTAACTTAGTTTTTGCGTAGCGCGAATGGTACAGTTGAAATTTACGACAAAAATTGGAAACTGATGAGTTTTCCAATTTCTTTCCGTTTATTGCAGCACAAAACATTATTTGCGTATGGAACGAACCATCATTTCGTCTCATTGTATATGCATGCATTTACTATCTACTACTACTTTCTTTATGCATAGGTTTTATTAATCCTATACGTATATATTTACTGCATTGTTATTTGTTTTGCTTGTAAACGTACATCTAAATCTTGCTATAACATACCCAAGGCTATGTATTATATTTTTTCATACATGTACACCAAAATAAATACAACCCTTATAAGAACATAGCAATTTATACGTTCATATTTCTAAACCAGGGTTTTCATTTTGGTGCACACGCTTTTCGTAACCTCAGTGATCGTTCTAATCATAAACAACACAAATATCACTTGGCAGTAACAGATGACCCTGACTATTTATATGGATAGGAAATTGCTGAATCAGTTTAGCTGCTGTCCCTGATTGTTTATTTTCTCGACTATTTATTTTCCCGGATAGGAAATGGGTCAGCCTAGATTAATAGGAATAGGCTCAGCTTAGTCAGTGATCTCAACTAGTAGACTTTATGGGTAAGAAACGGCTGACTGCCTGAATAACTCTCTTGACAGTCGAAGTTAGTAGAGTGCACTGAACACAGCCTTAAAGACCAATAACAGGTATCACTGGCTCACGGAGTCGGCTGTCCTAATATAGAATGTTTGTGTAGAAAATCACAGGAAAAGAAAACTTAAGACCTGAAGCGTAACAGGAGCGGCGTTAAACGCGAACTCTAAGTACGCAAACTGTGAGAAAGTTGTGAAAAGCAACGCAGTTATCGTGATTGTGATCGTGATTATCTAAATGTGATTTCACCACGCATACGTACTCGGTTTTTGTCCTTACCGACTAAATTAACAACCATAGTCCATCAGTTACTAACAGTATTTCGGAAAGTTAATACAAATAATTAGTTAGGGAAACACGAAGTCTACTCTTTTTATGTTTATTAATTTTCCTTGAGACGTAACTTCCGAAAAGCCTTGAGTTATACCTCAGCTAAACAACACTAATATGTATATATTGTAACGTGGACGTGCTGGGGAGTCTGTCGGTCTAAGTATACCATCGTCCCTATAAATTGAGTGTCCGGAATATATATATAATAGCGGAACACCGCTAATTACAGTTTTTCATTCTATAGTTCTGTCTTTAGCTACTGTTAGTTAAAGAGATTAAATGACCCTGACGAAAGAAGAAATCATAAAGAGAAAAACCAAATAAAAGGTCCGTCTGCGTACAATAAAGGATAATTTTCTTTGCGCAAGCAAAATTCTATTCATTCGTAAAGTCGCTAGTAACGAAAGGATCATTCCCTTGTATTCTTTTCTTTCTTTTTTTTTTAAATCGCACTGCAGTGTGAAAACGTATCTATATATATTGATCGAACCTGTTAGTTTGCCTTACAAGTACATGTTATGCTTAGGCATGCAACTTATCTACCTGCTTGCTTCGCTTAATGCTGTGTTTCTACGTATGAGGGTTAGTATATACTTATCTAGCTGTGCCTATCTACAGTTATGGGATCTGTTTACATTCTACTTATTTTATGTTAACCGCTAGGTACATTTTTTTGCAGCTTAGTGTTTGCTTAACTAGCTTTGCTTAACCACAGTTATGGGATATGCAGTGGTTATAATGACATAGAGGCCCTTAGTGACTAGCTAGGTAGAAGACATGTTTTTCTGTTTTATTATTTTTTTTTTTCTTTTTGTTTCTATAAGTTAATATGCCTAACACAGTTCAATGATGTTGATTGTGTATATGTGTGAGGACAGGCGTATGGGTATATTTGTGTCTGATTGTAGGTATGTGTGTGTGTATATATGGGGGTATGTATGTATGTGGGTGTGTATAAATGACTACTTGTGTGTATGTTGCATATATTTAAATAAAGAAATCGTAACATTCGTGCGGGTATGTGTGTGTGTATATATGGGGGTATGTATGTATGTGGGTGTGTATAAATGACTACTTGTGTGTATGTTGCATATATTTAAATAAAGAAATCGTAACATTCGTGCGGGTATGTGTGTGTGTATATATGACTACTTGCAGGTATGTTGAATATATTTAAGTAAAGAAATATTAATATTAGTGCGGGAGGAGGATGGTTGTGGTAGCCCCTGTAACTATATTTGTGCGGACAGACTCGTTTATATTGATGGACTTCTTTTTATTTCAGTAAGGAAGCAAAACGCTTCCTTACAACCTATAAATATATGTGCAAAGTGAAACAAAAAATTCACATATATTTTATAATTAAAACAAAATATAAACTGACAAATACAACAATATTTATATACTGCCAATTACAATCGTATATGTGTTGACAGATAGAGCAGCACACGTACAAACAACAACTAAACCGATATGGGCAATTTCAATATGGTTTAAGAGAATAATAAATATGCTGTGCTGGATTTAATGAGAACAGATTGTGAATATGGGTGGAAAGAGGCGCGTGTCGCAATATGAATTGACGGGTAGACGTACTGAATTAACGACAAACGGACCGATAATGGATGACAGACAAGGACAAATATTGGATAGAGGCTGGACTAATATTTATATAACAAACAACGGATAGACAGTTTCTTCTTGATAAAAGATGATAGGTTAGTTAATAGTCTTTAGTTTTCTTTTATTTTACTTTACTGTAAATTAACCCCTACCTGACGGCATTGCACAAACACAAACCTGCACAGTAATCCTCTTCGCCACCAAGCAACAAAAACACAGAAATTCCTATAGATTCACATTGAGTGGGATTATGTCTCTGTCACATACTGCCGTTGCTTGTGTGAGTGAAGACGATGCATAGATCCATTGGTTGTTGTGTGCTAACGTCATCCACGTTACATTTGTTGCGAGCCTTTTCAGTGGGCAATTTGGCAAAGTGAGGTTGTTGAACAGGTTGATCTCACATTTACATTTTTCAGCGTTGAAGTTATACTGTAGTTGAATATTACGGCATATGAAAGAATCTTGTGTTAAGATGTCGCATGAATTGAGCTTAGAGGGTGAAACCAAAAAATAACGTTCTCTATTGATGTTTATAGCCAGCAGAGAGCTACAAGTTTGTATGACTACCATGGTGTTGTTTATGTAGTTGGGAACAGGCGTTAATTTATAAATTTTGAATTTATTACGATTGACTAATGGCAAGGTTCTATTGAACACCGCGTGAGTCCGCCCTTGTACTGGCGTTAGTAATAATGGATTGATTTTTCCATGGTGGGCATCAATCAGCGCATCCAAAATACATGTTTGTATTTTTTGCAATCTGTTGGCTATGAGCGTTAACTGCGTAATGCCCAAATTAAAAAGCTGAGTCAATTTGATTTGATATAACTCATCTTGAAGTGCCTGTTCACCCTTGTAGATTTTGTTGATTTCAATTTGCAGATCGTCGAAGTTCGATTTCGTGGAGGCTAAACCTTGTTTGATAAGATTTGCTGTTGAATTGACGACTGATGTCTGATCCTTTAGTAGTTGCAGTATAAACGAATCACTCTCTTGTAGCTTAGTGGCTGTTGTTGACATCTTTTCTGCATATTCGGAATCGAGTACTCCGAATAATGATTGTGCGACATTTCCAACGAAGTCTATTGCACCTCTTTTCTTTCGTGAAGTGTAGTAATCTGTTGTCAAGGTCCAAATCAGCTTCCATGTGTTGAAAATGCTCCATGGCGTGTAAACACGAGACATTTGGTTTCATTTTTGTACAGAAGCTCCGTAGCTGATTTGTTTTGTTGACTAAGAACGCCATGTCGCTCCAATAGCTTGAAAGTTCATAATATACAATCAGATTCCATTGACTTGTGGATATGGTAGTGGAGCCAATTTCTTCAAAATGGATGCCTAGTTTAGATCCAAATTTCTGATTGTTGGTGCGGGTTCCAAAGACCATAGGGAGTATTAGCAACATTGCTAATAGTGTAACCAAAAGATTGGTTGAAAGCAATCTCATTCTTTTAGTTTCTGGTTGAAGATCTTGATGTGATGTTGCTTCTGGAATGATTTGTGCTACTGATTTGTTATCATCAATGGGGAGCAAAGCGAGGCGATGTATCGGTCGTTTAAACATTCCGGATGAAGTTTTTACATTGGCAACTCGAATAAATCCATCGTTTGCTAGATCTGCATTTGTAACTCGTCCTAATGGATATTTCATGGTAGGAGTGTTGTCCTTTTTGATGATGACCGTATCTCGTGGCTTGATGTTGGGAGATGATTTCTTCCGTTTTAATTTACATAAGTGTTGGATGAATGTTTTTGCCCTTACCACAAGAGGAACTAAGAGTCCAAGTGGATCAAGCAAGTTTGCCAAATCAAAGCTTACAGAGCGTTTTGTGGCGTGGTTCATTGGTTCCACCTTTGTCTTAATACAAAGGTGGTCAATCTTCGGTAGCCAGATGAGGGCAAGGGTTTTAACAGACGTATCAAAAACCGTGCGTAGCTTTGTGGTTGTGCCTTCTGTTTTTAGCATAGATTGAGTGAAGTGTGCCTCGCATTGTTGTTCATCTTGCGATAAGCTCTTGTCACATAGCCCATCGTCATCCATTTGCGATGAGCGTTCAATGATATCATTTAGTGCCGTAGGATTGGCTGCTTCTATATCAGCTGTTGAGATAGCGCATGTTGCTAGGTGTGTTGATTTTGGATTTGTGGACACCTTGCCGCTGACAATCCAGCCTAGAGATGTGTTTAAAAACGTTGGGAGCCCGTTGCTTAGCTCTATTTTGCCGTTCTGCGTTAACTCGAAGTAGCATTCTGCTCCCAATAGAATGTCTACCCTTGCTGGTTGGTTAAAGTATGGATCAGCCAAGTTTATGTTTGGAATCTTCCATCCTGACACGTCTAATGAATGATTGGGTTGTGGGGGAATGATTGATGGAAGAATGAAGGCTTCTAGATCTGTAGTGAAGCTGGAATCTCTAGATGACAATTTTACGTTTACTCGCCTTGTTGCCCTTTTCTGACCGTTGCCAATGCCGTCAATGTGTAGTGATGTTTCACTAGTTGAAGCGCCTAATTTTCTGATTAGTCGTTCAGAAACGAGGTTTATTTGTGAGCCGGAGTCCAAAATTGCACGAAATTCTGCTGAATTTCCGTTGGCTGCAATTATTCTTACTCTTGCCGTTGCGA
>KK499991.1:234989-384989 GCA_000688715.1 Glossina pallidipes
AATATAGGCACATTAATATAACCAACGACGACACACTTCAAGATTATGCAATTTTATAATGTCGTTGTCTGTGGTCAGTTATGCCAAAGAGATCAACACATAAACAAGTATGCGCAAATGCAAGTGCATGCATAAATAAACGTTAATCGATATCGAATATGAATGAAATGAAAAGTATATATTTGAAATTAAATGAATATATTTATTTATATTGAATATGAATGTATATATTTAGACTAAACACATAGGTATAGCAAAAATTATATATACATATAAAGTTCACATCAAAACACCTTCTTGCTATGAGTTAACCTAGGTACAGTTTTAAGGAAGCGTTTTGCTTCCTTACTAAAAAAACAAGTCCACCAATACTAATGAAATCCGTCTGAGTCTGTCCGCACAAAGGTAGTTACAGAGGTTTTCTATAACCATCCTCCTCCTGTTAAGATTGCTTTGTCTACATATATGCATACACATACACATACATACAAACACACACACACACTCACAGGGCTAAGCTCATGCTACTGTGGGGGTCACAGGTGGCGGATCGGGATCGGCCTGCATGTACACAATGGTATATCGGTAGGCTAGTAGCGAATAACCAATAAGCAGTCCTCGACCAAGAGCGACAGAGGAGGAGGAGCTGTTGAAAAGACCGCATAACCCTGCGAATCTTCCGTGATAGGACGAGTAAGCGTCGTCCTTTGAATAAGTGCTCGTATGGGAGTGGCACCGAGGGAGACGGTTCTACGAAGCCTATGGATAGGCATCAAGACCAAGCCCAGTAAGGTCTTGATTATGGCATACCGGAATACGTTTTTGAATTGAAGATTTCAAGCTGGTGGTGGCAGTATTCCGTTACCTGAGTAGGTTGGAGTGGTATCCACTCGAAATGGCTTTCGGGTTAATGCTGACACCGCCCCCACCCCGTTAAAATTATGGCAAGTCTGGGATGTACGTTCTAGGCCGCACCGTTAAGTTGGTGGGTGTAGGACCAGTTGAGAAAAACTCCTGGCTAATGCTGAACATGGCATTGAACGCTAGTCTCATAAGGGCTAGCGTCAACCCACTGCATGGCCTCACTGCTTGCAAAGATAACCATGGGGTCCTACCAGCAACTACACCAGCGGAACCGGATAGCGGCTTCTCAGTTGGGGTCCAAACAACATTGAAAATGAATTCTATAAAAAACAATACACCAAGAGGCACTAGGGGTCACGCCGGCGATCTGAGCGAAGAGAACCCTTGAAAGTAAGTGGAAGAACAATGGGGTCGCCAGTAGGCGTGCAAACGCAGCCTCACCTCGGACAAACGCTCGAGAAGTCAAACCGCACACCAATAGGTGGGGAGAACGGGGCAGCCTTTTTACAATTGGGCGGCTACATAAACAATTTGGTCGAGATGATGCAGGAAAACAATGGAAAACGCCGGCATATAAACCAGCAAATGCGTGACACCATAGACGGCATCACAACGATGTACGAAAGATGCCGGATTGAAAACGACGCCGCAAGCACTACTCGCAAGGAGACTAGTGACAAGAGTCTCCAAACTTCGCCGCGCATACACCCACAAAAGGTGATGGAGCGGAGCGACGGTGGCCCGCAAACCTCGCCGCTTCAGAAGGCAAGCGGGGCGAAGCGTGCGCAGCCGGTGGCGCGTAAACGTAAGCAACCAGGGGATGTGGACACGCCGACCGCCAAACGTCGTAACGTAGCCACCATACCGGGGACCACCGAACTGCACGCGACAGACGTACCTGATGGCCATCACCCACCGAAGAACGCGAAGTGGGTGAAGGTCGGAGCGCAACCGGAGACGAACAGAAAGGCACATCGGCCAAATAGATCTTCTAGGAGTAGACCCGATGCTATTCTCGTAGCAGCTAAAGACGGGCTCTCCTATGCGGATATGCTCCGTAACGTCAAAGGTGAACCGCAATTAAGCCAGTTTGGTGAGGCGGTGCAGAAAATACGAAGAACGCAGAAAGGCGAGCTTTTCCTGCAAATAAACCACAGCGGAGAGAAGGCAGAAGAGCTGAGAGCGGCAGTGGGAAGGAGGGGAGAGAGTTAGGAGGAGAGGCCGAAGTCACGTGTCTGAAGCAACGCAAGATGGTCGAGTGCAAAGACATCGATGAAGTCACCACCAAGGAGGACATAAAGAACGCGCTTAAGTCCCAATATGGAGTGACAAGCGCAGAAGTGGTGAACCTAAGAAAAGCATATAGCGGGACGCAGACGGCACTCATTAGCCTGCAACAGGAAGAAGCTAAACTGTTGGAAGGTGGAAAATTTCGCACAGGCTGGGTGATCTGTAGGATCAGAGAGCGCATATCTTTGCTGCGATGCTTCCGATGCCTGGAGTTTGAGCACACGGCGAAGCAATGTGCAGGTCCATCCGACCGATCACAGGCTTGTCGGAGATGTGGGAAAGAAGGCCATATTGCGAAAAACTGCACTAAGGACCCTTCTTGCATGTGTTGCAAGGGAACTCCGAACGTGGACGCAAAGCACTTGTCGGAAAGCGGCAAATGTCCGCTGCTCAAGCGGGCGCTGGCCACTAGAGTGCAGAAATGAGATTTAGATTAATCTCAACCACGGCGAAGCAGCTCATGACCTACTTCGGCAGACGGTCGCTGAGAAAGAGGTGGAGGTGGTGCTATTGAGTGAACCATATCGAAGGGCGGGTAACGGATTTGTCCAAAAAAGCAGTAATTTGGGCGCCCGCACCTATAGCACTTTTGAATGTGGACTGTCAGCACAGAGGTTTCGTTAGGGCGAAAGTTAAATACTTATGCTGCTACAGTTGCTACGCTCCTCCAAGCTGGACACAAGGTGAATTCCAGCGCATGTTAGACGAACTTGTGCAAGATGCCCGTGAGAAGCGGGCAGTTATAATCAGATCACGTGCCCGCACACGCTCCGGCGGATAGTAGCTACACTTTTTCCGCAGAGGCCGCCGCACAGCTTGGTAGATCTCCAGGGCAGGAAAGACGAAGCAATTCCAGCAATTACTGCGGACGAGCTTGTAAGCGCCTTCGAAAGGATTGGGGACAGAAAAACTCCTGGCCCAGATGGAATCCCAAACAAGGCCATAAAGGCAGCGATACGTAGGAGACCAGGCGCCTTCATGATGACGCTGCAAAGGTGTCTGGACGAAAGGAAATTCCCAGACGAATGAAAGGTCCAAAGGTTGGTCCTCATTCCGAAGGCCAATAAGCCAATGAACTAGCCGTCGTCATACCGACCCATTTGCCTTTTACATACAATAGGCAAGGTATTGGAGAGGGTCGTATACGAACGTCTGCTGGTCGTGGTCGAAGGAAAGCACGCCCTCTCGGATAACCAGTACGGGTTTAGAGGAATACGGTCTACAATAGATGCCATCAATCATGTAGTGACGCTTGCTTCAGACGCTATAGCCGGAGAACGATGGAGGGGCGGTGATAAAAAGTTATTGCGCCGTCGTTACGCTAGACGTAAAAAACGCCTTCAATTCGGCGAACTGGGGGATTATTCGAAAAGCCCTCAGAAGATTGCAGGTTCCAAGGTATATACTTGAAATAATAACAAGTTATATTTCGAACCGTACGCTAGTGTATGATAGCAATGACGGAGAAGAGTACCATAAAATAACGGCGGGTATTCCAAAGGGATCAGTTCTTGGCCCTCTCCTGTGGAACATAGTGTACAACGGTATTCTTGAGTTGAACCTTCCTGCCGGGGTAAAGATTATCGGCTTTGCCGACGATATTGCAATCGCAGTTGTAGCAAAATGGAAACGAAGGCTGACGAGGCTATTATTAAAGTGAAGGCGTGGCTAGACGAGACGGGGCTAGAGCTAGCCGAGCATAAAACTGAGGTGGTGTTAATAAGCAGCCGGAAGCGCCTGGAAACATGCTCCGTACGAGTCGGGCAGCACACGGTGCAGTCATCTCCTGCCCTGAAATACCTAGGGGTAATGCTCGACCAGCGACTCAACTTCAAGCGCCACGTTGAGTATGCGGCCGAGAAAGCTGCAGGCATTCAGACGTCGCTAGCAAGGATCATGCCAAATATTGGAGGCCTGAAATTCACTAATCGAAAAGTAAAAGCTACGGTGATAACGTCGGCCATAATGTACGGTAGCCCGGGCTGGGCCGGTGCACTCACAGCGAAGGCAGTGTACCGAAAGTTGGCGGCAATATATCGTCTTAGTGCGCTAAGGCAAATATGCGGATTCCGGACAGATGTCTCTAGGTGCTTTACGTGGGTACCTACCGTGAAGACCTAACTCCACGGTGCCCGATGACACACGGAATGTGGAAACACACACTCAGCGCCCCGAGGAAGAACCTCGAGTTCCAGTGAAGATACGTATATGGACGTATCTCCCCCCCTGGTAAGGGCGAGGCACTATCTAAAGCCTCTGTCTTTCTTTGGGTCAGACACCCGGTTGCAATGCAACCCCACATCCGAGCCGAGGCTCTTCCCGCAATGGGCCGTTCCCGCTAACATGCCGAAGCTAGAAGATTGCTTCGGGGGCTCCTGACACCCGTGGTACCGGATATAAAAGAGAAGATAAGTAATGAAAGAAGAATAAGAACACCACCGGTCAGACTTAGGATCAGGTCCCATACGACCTGAAAACTCGGTATGGGATAGAATTTGCAGAGGAAGCTGCAATAATAGGGCGGGCAGTCAATACAATGCGCATGGGCATTGCATTCTCACTGGGCGGAGGAGGCCCATCCCAACCTCTTTCGTTTAATAAGGGAAACGATACCCTGTGGGGATAAGTGACCTCACCCAGTTCCTGACTGGCCATGGCTGTTTTCGAAAACACCTGTCTAGGTTCGGGCACAACAATTCGACGAACTGCCCGGCATGCCCGGAGACGGATGAAGATGCAGAGCATATCATCTTTCGCTGCAGAAGGTTCGAGAACGGCAGACCCAAAATAAAGCCGAGTGAGATGGTTGCCAGCAAAGAGGTCTGGAGCACAGTAGGCGACTTTGTAAGCAGAGTGCTCAAAGAACCACGACGGCTTGAAAGACAGCGGGTGGAGAGCAGAGGAAGTGGAAGCCAATAGTGTATTCCACTGAGGTCCCACCATCGGAAGCGTGCTAATGACAACCAGCCTCCGCGAAGTAATACCTAACGGTGGTTCCGCGGGGGAGAGTGGTAGATGAAGTGTGTGGGGGGTAGCTTTTAGTACGTATGCGTAAGGGATGGCGAATCGTGCATGCTGCTACTAAGAACCAGCAGGATCTTTTGAAGATTTTCTACCTCCTGCTCGCTGAGCAAAAAAAAAAAAAAAACACACACACACACACATATATATATATATATATATATATATATATATATATATATATATACAAACATACGTACATACACGCATACATACACGCAAACCTACACAAATATACACATACACTCGTACCCACACATATGCACAATCAACGTTGAAAAGAATATCATTGATTGTATTAAACACATTAGCTTGTATAATATAAACAAAAACAAAATAAAATAATAATAATGAAACAGAAAATACGTCTGCTACATAACCATTCGCCAAGGGTCACTATGCTATTGTAATCACCTCATATCCCATAACTGTAAATAGGCAAAGCTAGTTATGCAAACACTAAACTGCATGAAATATACCTAACGATTAACATAGAATAAGTAGAATGTAAACATATATCCCATAACTGTAAATAGGCAAAGCTAGTTATGCAAACACTAAACTGCATGAAATATACCTAACGATTAACATAGAATAAGTAGAATGTAAACATATATCCCATAACTGTAAATAGGCACAGCTAGATAAGTATACACTAACCTTCATACGTAGAAACATAGCAGGTAGATGACTAGCATACCTAAGCATAATATGTACTTATAAAGGCAAAGAAACAGGTTCAATCAGACAAGCGCGATCGAACCCAAACCAACACGTATAAGAATAGCCATATAAGAATAGCATTATAATAACGGGACAGCTTGGTGGCCAGCACTATAAAAGCGCGTGTCGCAGTACACTCAGCCTCTATTGTGTCATAGCTGCCGCCGAGGTAAGTGAAAAACACCGACTATACTGTGACGACTAGGGTTTTTTTGTTTGACTTTACGGATAGGGGATGAGCTGGTTCAGCTTTAATCGCCATCCCTGAAGGACGAAAAGCACTAGTGACTTCATGGATAGGGGATGAGCTGGTTCAGCTTTAATCGCCATCCCTGAAGGACTGATGAACACATTTTTTCCCAGGACCAGTTAGGAGGAGACTCGCGGCTGCTACGACACACGTGAATTCGTCTCGTTGTAGAAACCCGCAACGTCGGAAACAAACAGAACAAGCGAAAAAAAAATTAAAAAAACGTGAAGAAAAGTCGGGCCACCAGGCTGGTTTTTTTTATACCGCCCAAAAATAAAAATAATAACTAACAATAACCCCTTTGTAATCCCCCGCGAATAAATAATATGAACGAATTAAAATACAGTACACCCAAAGGTCCTAGACTAATAAATTTTTGGGGGAACAAACCCTGGATTGACTGGGTCATACCTTACACCAGATAACCCCGTTACACAGTATATGATGCCGGAAAGACTCTCGCTGATATGGATGGTTCCTGACTGTCGCACATTAGCTTATATCTACGTTATTCTTCGATTCCACGACGTTTACATTTCGAGAGAAAATGCATAAATCCTGTTATGTGTCTTTTCAAATGACTAGAGTACAAACTTCGGGTTTCTTTATTAGCCTTTAAATTTTAGAATATAGTTTTATAATATAGTTTAGTTAGGTACAAATTTTAATCAAATTTTAATTTAAAATAAGTAGATTTTTCTTTACAATGATTCTTCAATAGTTTATTCGTTGGTTAGGAGTAGTAGACTTTTAACAGCCAAAAAGAGCTTCTTTTATTTAGTCTATAAGTTTTTAATTTTGTTTGACATGAATTCTTTTTTTCTTTTACATGAATTTCCCAATCAATTTTGATATTTTTAATTACAAATTTATTTATTTGAAATTTTAATGTTTTTAGGAATGAAAGAATATTTTTATTGTATTTCCCAGCCTTGTTCCCGCTTTGTTCTAATTTGAATTGCACCTGATGCTTCTTTCACATTTTTCTTTTTTTTTTAACACTTTTCTTGGTTAACTTTTAATCTCCATTCATATTTAAAAAAGAAAGAGTCAAGACTATTCAAATGCAAAACAATAGATAAACAACCGCACTCATTTGTTTCCATAACCCAACTGAATTTATTGCTTGTTGCAATGCTCCCTTGCTTGCTTTGCTGTATCATTGCATGTCTACGTATGTCCATGGCTTAGTGTCACCGATATACCATAAAGAGACTCCGCTGCTTAAAGCAAAAACCACCCTTAAAATGTTTCTCTTACTGTGACTATCAAACATTTCAGTTACTATAAAAGAATGATAAAAAGAAAATCGTGTTATTTATTGCCCTTTGCAAAGTATAACCGTAAACACCTACTGATAGAAACCCTCTACACCAAGTTTTACCGACGTTAACAATTGTGTATGTATGTACGTGCAAGCTGCAAAAATCCCCACCAGTTTCTGAATTATGGGAAAAAGCAAATAGCATGTTTAATGACTCAAGTTATTTTAAGAAAGTAATCTTATTGGGACATTTAATCTTGTTAAGAGAATTAAGAATGTATGACGGCATATGCTACGCAAGTGGTTGGGGAGGGTCAGAGATGCAACTGCACAGAATAAGAGGATCGGATCATTATTATTAACAAACTTATTGTAGAAAACTTTTTGCTCATGACAATGGCAGCTGAATACTCGAGCATAAAGATAAGAACGGGTGCAATAGAATGGAAATTAATAAATGTGGAAATTTCTAGTATCGACGGGGATTCCAACGACTCTGCATTTAATGCCGACAAAACGCACTTAAAAGCAAAAGACTAAAGCAGCATCGTGTCGACATCAAGATATATAATATATATAAATGTAAACAGCTCGGCGCTATTAAAAACTAATTCCAATTACTCGCTGAAGGAAGCAAATGAACGTGCTTTCAACGAGCTTTGAACGTATTTTCAAACTCAGAATATTGGAAAAGTAATTGATACGTAGATTCAGGCGCACGCGCACACATGGCGGCTAACACAACTTGAAAAATTAAGTAAATCTCACGCCAAGTTTACCAGAGTTCACAGATCAAAATGCCCATTCTGTGTTCCGCAGACTTGCAAACATTGATAGATTATATATTGTTACGAAAATCCCAAATCCAGTTAATGCTTACTAGTCGATTTTCGTAAGTAATAAATTCTCTAGTGCATATTCGCGGCGCCTCATGCAGCTGCCGGCCGACGACACAGATTAACAGGAAAACAGTGAGGGAAAAACCCAGGTGCAAATGCGCGGCGCGCCATACAGGTGCAGGCCAAGGAAAACGATTAGCAGAAAGCAGGTTAACGGATTAAAAATGAAGCCATGAAGTTAGGTGATCGTAACATGGTGGTAAAAATGTATATAAGTGGACTATTTGCGGAAGGCAGTTTAGTCGAAAGAGAACATCGAGTCGTACGAGAACATCGAGTCGTACGAGAACATTTGAGTCAGAAGAGAACATCGAGTCGTATGAGAACATTCATGTACAGAAGAATAATAGTTGTGTTGAGCAGCAGAAAGTATCGTTAAAAACACAATAAAGAATAAATTGTAAATAATCCTACATTTAGGAACACAATAAAACTTTGAAGCGCATTTTCTTTCCAATATCCATGGTCTAGTGATACGAACCGTATTGAGGAGCGGAAATTCGTAACAATATTTTTTAATATTATATTATAATTACGATATCACTGTTAAAAGTTTGGTTTGCGTACCCAGTTTAACAACGAACATATTGTAATATTATATTATAATTACGATATTACAGTGAAAAATGTGGTCTGCGTACCCAGTTTAACAACGAACATATTGTCGTTAAGATAACTCATCAAAGATGGAGTACACCGTTGTTTCTGAACGTACTCATCGTTATACTCGCAATAAGGAGAATGGGTTAATAGTAACAGCAGAATCATCACTTCTAACCAGCTTTTTTGAAATGCGAAAAGCAAGCTGTTTTGCTGCGTTATATCCCCACGTTCTTACCGTTTGCTATACACTGATATTTTGCAATGCAAGATCAACATTTTAAATAACAAAATCAAAATATTGTGGTGGTTGGCGTGCGGATGGGCAGTTGATTTAGGAAACTCGGTGTGATAACAACGTTATGCAGCAGTTGATTTCGTTTTTATAATAATTAGAACTATTATATAGTATAACTATAATTATTCTAATTAAAATGAACAAAACCCACATAAACAAACAAATATTTGTTTACTCGTACAAGCTAAAAATGAAAGCAACGGATTGTATGGATGGATTTTTCCACCTTGGTGTTAATGGCATCATAAAGAAAAAATGTGTGACATGCTGCGAAGGTAACCAGATGAGCTTACTATATTCATGTGAAAGTCAGAGGAATACAAGAACACTATACGTGCTGATGCATTTGATGCCATTGAAACCAAATGAGTGCATGGACAACGGTGGCAAACTTTGTAATGGAGAAATGTAAACTTGCTTAAGCAAAGACAAAATTGTTCACCAGAAAACAAATGCGTGCACGCCAGAGCAGGACGGTATTTTTAGAAGAGCAAATAGAACTGCTCTTAAAAAGGCAAGATGTTTGCATTTTGATGCGAAGCTGGAAGTGAAACCATGCGCAGAAGCGGCGAATAATGTAGTAAACCGAAAAAATCGGTCTGTAACTTCAAGTTCGGAGACACCCTTTACAGTTTGATATAAAAAGAAAGAGAGCACGACTTGAGTGATATCTTTGCGTTTAGAAGTACTGTAATGGCACTACACATATCTACCGGAACAAGGCTACAATGGAGCAAAAGAGTTGAAAAGTATGTCTTAGTTGGATTTTCAGAAACAGCGAAAGGATGTCGATTAAATGATCTCAAAAAAATATTGCAGGGAGATATTATAATGGTAGAAGAAAGAACAGAAACAACGGTGTACGAAGATGACAATGTGATCTGGATAAAAAATGATACAAGAAAAAATGACGCAGGAAAGAATAAAAACAATGCAGCGACACCTGAACCTCCAGAATTTAGAGAAGAAAGCAGAGATTCACTGGGGAGATGATGATATCCCAACCACTTCAAATGTTGCGACAGATTTTTCAAGTATTAAGGTTCAGAAAGTGAGTAAATCAAAAGGACATGGAAAGTTTCAGCCCGGGTTGGTTTTAGTAAAATAAGTCCAAATGTTAAGCAGATCGTGTTCTCAGAAGCGATAAAACGACTAGAGGCTGAGCAATGGTAACAGGCCATGCAAAAAGAACTGCAATCGCTGAGGAACAATGATGCCCGGAAGCTTCTAGATGTTTCTCGTAAAGGGTCAATTGTACAGTGCAATTAGATATTTAATAACAAACTTGATATGAAGATGAAAGTACGCTATCGCGCCAGACTAGTAGCAAAAACTTGAAGATAACGATGTAGCATCGTTTATGAGGATACTTTTTTTTGTGAGACATTCACCACTGAGAATGTTGTTTACGACTATCATGCAACGGTGAACGTCACGCAGCTTTTTAAAAGAACGAATATAAAAAGATATTTGCTTGTCAATTTCTGAACTTTTCGTAAATGACAATAATCAGAAGGTTTTACAGGTTAAGAAAGCTGGGTATAAATTAAACTAGTGTTCACACCAAGCAGGAGCATACCAAGTGATTTTAGTCAGTTCAATAACTGCTATCCCGGAAATTATTTTAATTATGCCAAATGTGTGTTGAAATGCTAGAATAGAATTGAAAAATTTTATTGATGCATACTAGGGCAGTGACAATCTCGACAGGAAATCTTACATAAAGCATCGCTTTACTGGTTCTGTAATTCTGTGGCAAAGTAAAAAACAGAAAATTGATTCTTCTGAAACTTGATGAGTCTGACAACTAACGTGTGAAATGATCGGTAAACAATGTTTGATTGAATTACAGTGTGACAATTAAAGCGCATTAAAGTTGGGAATAATAGTATGGTAATAAAGATGTCACTATATTAGAGATGCTGTTAAATATAAATTGATTGTGATGGAATACACATCAACTCAAGAAATGATTGTTGACTTCTTAACTAAGCAGCTATTATTAAGTAAGTATTATAAACGCGTGAAAGTAAAAGGTGTTATAATGAAGGAAAAGGGGGATATTAATGTATTTTTTAAATATAGCAACATAAATAAATACATGTAAAGCCATCTGCAAACAATTTTAAACAATAAAGAAGTATGAATGAAATGTGTAATCAATCGATATGTGAAAGTCAACGTATCCTAATAATAATAAGAATTTAAAAGATTTCAGCCCTTTTTGTAAAACGCGTCATATTAAATCATGAGTGCCCACTTCGTCTACGATTAAAAGTGGAAACGCTATTTAAAGCTTTATTGAACAAAGTAATTTCGATTCGACATTGTGATACAATATCCCATAATGAATACAATTTTCGGTACCGTTCGGAAATTCAACTGACATGCGACGCAATGCAGTGACCAGCAGCTATATTCTAGCCGTTCTTAAACCATTGTTGACTGTGTGCGAGTAAATAACATATCTGGAAAAGAAGCAGCCAAAAATGGACAACAAATTTTACAGAATAACGAGTTCCACTGCAATCGAATACAAGGCTTATTTTTTTGCAAAATAAGACCTCATAAGAGACTGACTGAAATAAACTTTTGAAAAGTATTTTCTAAGTTTCTTTCCACCGATGAAGTATTTTTTAGATCCGAAAGGCGACATTGGGTGCAGAATGGACCGCGCGAAAGCTTGAAAGATTTTGTGTTGAAAGTCTTCAAACAAAATATGAAAGCTTCTATCCCCAAATGCGAATTGTGTTGTCATCTTGCTCAACCAAAGATATAAAGAGGAGTATGTTTTGACGTGGCTTTAAAAAACTTTGAAATACACGTTCTATTCAAAGAACCTCATTTTGTATTCTAATGCCAAGGATATCAAGAGTTCCCGCTTGTTTTATGCTGGCACAACAAAAAGGGGGAGAGAGAAAGGGGTGTTCAGAACCTCTCCTATAACCTCTCTATCAGTTTTTTTCCACTCACAGTAAGTTTTCCACTCATCTTACAGTGCCTATTTATGTGCGTGTTGCATATTTTGGTATTGAACCTTCTTCAATACTATTGGTTGGCTTCAATACTATTGGTTGGAAAGGAACAGACTGGAATTGCTTGATAATTTTCAGTATTGGCTGGGTCACGCTTCTTGGGTGCTATTTGGGCACTGACAATCTGTCAGCAACTGCTCGGCGTGACATTTATCGCTGCGGAGACCGCCGAGTGGACTGAAGCATATAACGGCATAGTTTTTTAGGACTACAGCTAAAGTGTAATCTAGCCACCACATTTTGTTAGTATGTGAAATGACAAGAAGCTTTTCAAGTCTCCCTTTCGAAAGAATAACGAAGACATTGAGGATGTTTCTTTTTGAAAGGTGGTAGTGGTAGACTGAAATGAACCGCTGACCATATAGAGCTTTATTGTTTGCCAAAATTTAAATACTTCCTCTCTAAGACTTACTGTATAAATCTGATTAAACCAACAAGTGATTGATGATTTTTTTATTATTTGTTGCTCCGTTGCGCTTTATTAATGATAGCGATAGTATGTAATAGAAAGATTGATGACACGCAATTGATTACAAGCTTTAGCGAATTGAGAATATTAATTAGACAAATTCAATCAAAAGAAAAAAGGTAAACTACTTTACATACCTCTCAAAAATTTAAAATTTTTATAATTAAGATTGCTGTTTGCAAGTAAAGAATTTTGGTGGCAATTTATTTTATTTATACTTACAGCTGTTTTCTCTTGCAAATAACCAATCCTAACGCAAAGGGCTTACGCCTGTTTTGACAATTCTGAGAAAGCGTTTCTTGCAGCTCGCCCTGAGAAGGTCGAAATTCGAAACTGAAACCTAGTTAACACCATACATAATTAATGCCTAGAAGTACTTATCAATACTTAACACAATAAGTTTATTATAGCAGGATAATACAACAGCAAACAATTATATGGTAATCATTCGTAATTTATCTCTATTTCATTTAAAATTTCATTGAAGGATAAAACTACATTGTTTGCAAATCTCGCTCAGGTAAATTTTCAAAGGTTGGAATATATCGTTCATTATCCGGAAAATTCTGCTTGGGCGTTACTAAGGTGATATAAATCTTTCCAAAAACAATCAAATTGTTTAACCTTTGAATTCGTTAAGATTACAAAATTGTTCTCCTTTCACTTTGTTAGCAGCATAATGGCATAACAGTAACGAAAACGAAAACAGAAGAGCAGAGTATACAGCAGTTCCTTGTTTGTTTTGTTTTCAAAAGTGAAAATGTGAATCATCAAACATAAAAAGAATGAAAACATCACCCATACAGAAAACAATTTCGTATGGATCTACGGAGATCGAATGCAAGTTAAAAATTCTTAATATTTACATTGAGAATTTTACTGCAATTCGAACGAAATTACATAACCTTCAGCCTGAAAATGATAAAAGGGAAGAAATAGAGTCTTCATGAATATATGCAAAGGCTTTGTTTAAGTCCGCATTGGATAAGTGCACACAAACGAAAACTCATACTACTTCGAAAGAAGCGTCTATTAAGATTTCGAAGTAGCATTCTCGTCTGCTCTATATGAAACTAAAAAAGTTCAGAGTAAGAAAATTTTATTTCATTATTTGAAAGTCTGGTTGATAAAGAACCAATTTTAACAAACATTAAAAAATTCAATCGTTTATTATCTTGCCTAACAGATGAAGCTTTAGGTACGGCAAAAGCATTTCAAGTCTTTGATGAAAACACACAGCTCTGGAATATCTTAAGAAAATTTTTGACGATAAGCCCTTGATTTTTTGTCAGTATGCCGGTAAATTTTTGATCTTCCTTCAATGTCAAAGGTGTCAGCATGTGTCTTAAGATCTCCAATTGATTCAGTTTCGGCTATTTATGAGTCTTTGTTATTAATCGGTGACGACAAATATACAGCAAATACTATTTTAATTTATTTAATTACGTCTAACATGTGGGGTCAAACTACAACCCAATTAAAATGAGAAGAATCTTTAACATATTGCTACGAAAATCCCACATTTGATGGTTTGAGTTTTTATGAAAACTAGTCGAATTTCAAAGAAACCAAATACCAAACAAAGAAAAAGCCAAATACATATTCTTAACGTTTTACCAGTTTCATGCTGCTGACGATTGCCGAAAAGGATTAGCAGAACATTTAACGGAACAAGGCACGAACGAAAATGTCGCGATGAAGTTAGGTGCTGGCAACTTGCTTGGGTATATAAGCAGAATATTTTCGAAAGTTAGTCGAGTCCAGAGAGCTGAGTTGCAATACTCAAACGAACGAGGCCAGAACGAGAATTATAGCGTTGGAATTATAGCTTCTGGCAAAAGGTTTGTGAATTGATTTCCTAAGAATTGTAAATAGAACCTATACTGTCCGAATAATCACAATTTAACGCTGCGAAGTTAATTTCGAAAGGAGTTAAATAAAAATACAAAATTCAGATTTATATTACATAAGATGAACTATCATGATGACCTTATTATCAATTGGTGTTAAATAAATGACATCAATACCCAGCAGCTGAACACTCAATGGCTACTACAAGAGCAAAAATTGAATCCAAATTAGATAATTTAAAAATACATAGAAAATATATGCATGTCTGTGTCGATAATAAAAAAGAAATCCTTCGACTTCGCTAAATCCACGTCATTACCCATCAACTGCCTTCGAAAGGATCACCCCGTCTCAAAATGCAAATCAAGATATTGTAGAGTTTGTCATAGCCCGCATCATACGTTATTGTGTCAATACGTAAACACAATATTATAGAAACCTAACCAATTTTCAGAAGCTAACACACCTTCAATATTTGGCGGGAATCACAGTTTATACGAAACGCACACGAATTTTATGTAGGGATACTTAAACCTGAACACATGCATTATTTTATTTCACAACAAAAAAACTTCGTGATGTATTCGACACGTCATCTTTTACAACTAAAAATATTTCCTTACACCTAGTCTTAATGGTGGGCCCAACTATACCAGACGACTTATTTTCAATTATTTTTCGTTTTCGACTGTACAAATATGCTATGAAAGCAGAAAATGTACCATCAAATTCTAATTAATACTTATCTAAAACCAATTTAGTTAGTTTTATGAAGTCACTTCATCGTTTTCTGCGAAGCTGTTCGACTTATTTGTCTAATAATCACACGTATTAAAATTTTACAACAACAATTTTGGATATTAAAACAAATTGCAACGAGCCAGCTTCGCAAATTATCGATAGCGAACGGTTTCAGATTAAAATAAATGTACATCAGCAATGACATTCATGGTTTCACAGATGCATCCAAAAAAGCATGTGACTGCTCTGTATACGTCGAAACTATGAGGGCAAAAAGTCCCAAGTTCAATTTTTTACAGCGAAATCACAAGTTGCAATTTTAAAGCAAAACTCGTTACGTCGCTCGAATTGTGCGCTATACACTTATTAATAAAACTATTGGATAAAGTACGCCCATTAGTTTATTTGAAACTCATATGTCCCAGATGTCCCGATCCAGAAATAACATTTCAAACATTTTTTTTTTGTTTTGTAACTATTGTTACAAATGCAACTCTATATGAAGTGTTGTTATGTTCAACGACGACCTTTGGTGATTGTATGAAAAGACAAAAAAAATTAGTACGCCTGAAAGATTAGCATACCTTGAGGAAAAACTGAAAAGAAAACAAATAAAAAAGTTTCAAAGGAGTTGCTTGTAGAACGTAAACAATGAAGCAAGTTGTCCGGGGTTAGTGAAGAGAACGGAATGTCACTTACTTTGCTTATGATAATAAAAGCTTAGCGAAGATAAAAGAATCAATTTTTATTAACGAAGAATACAGACTTTGTAGAGACGAAAAATGCCATATAAAATCGTATTTTAATAAAAGCTTCGTATCAATAAAAATGTTTGTAAAATAGCGCGTGATAGTATTGAGAAAAATTTCTTCAAAAACGATTGTGGACATGTGCTTATACTTAAAAGCCTGAGTCTTTGGTGTTTTTTTCATAATTTTCACTTATTATTGTAGTTTTTATACATATGTAATCATCTATAATACAAAATCATCATCCTCAAGATCATAATGATTATACCTGTAAGCGCTGCAATCGCTATAATTGTTTCTTGCAGACGGTAAATCAAAAAAAATCTATATTTTCAGCCATTCTTTTTTTTGCTAAAACGAAGTTTACATATTAAATCATATGTTGGCCGAACCAACAGAAGCCCTTTGGACTCAAGGTTCATTTCCCCAGTGAATCAAGATCCCAACAACGAAAAAGCACTAACACCTGCTCATCTAATAAGATACAAAAATTCCCTTCTTACAGGGGTTCCGACTCCAGAACTTCAATGTCCTCAAATAGGAAAACTGGCTTTATAAGGGGATAATATGTCACCACAACATTGGTTGCTGGATTGAGCCGTTAACGTTTCCGTAGGACAAGACAAGAAAGTTTGAGACAACTCACTGCACTACCCAATTATGGAAGACTGAAGCCTGCCAAGGACGCCTGTCATGGTGCGATACATTCATCATCATAAATTGACAAATCGAAATCATTTTCGATTTGTAAATTCTCTTCTCACGCAGGAAAAATAATTTAGCGCATCATAAGTCTTGCATTCGTTTATATAGTTTGCATTCATGCACTTTCTTTCTTGTGAATTCTTACTAACGTCATGGTAACCCCTTTTGAGAATTTTCGTCGAACAAAATAGATAAACATATTTCTTCTTTTTAAACTTCTGCAAAGTATAATTCGCCATTCTCGGAGAAAACGTTGCGAATAGCTCCCATTTTTCACGACTCGACAACGCTATCCTTAGAATTAAGCAAAAAGTCTTTATTTTTAAACTAAAAAAAAAAAACACAGTGCCCCTACCTGTTCGAAGATTCAAAAAAGTATGTTAAGAATACCTAAGCGGGAGAACTTACACCATGCAAAGTTTAATATTAGTTCTTTCAACTGACTAGCCATAGTTTAGAAATGCTTATCGGGAATGTAGCAGATATATACTTTTTAATTCCCTGCTTGGAATTTGTACAACTAGTATTAAAATCATATCCCTTGACTCAGATGACTATTATTATTAATGTTAATGTAATTGTTTTGCTTATATATTCTAACGTCCGCGAGCAAATGTAGGGTAGAGATCTGTCGGTCTGCTTTGACTCGAAATGTCGTAACGGCATGCCGTTATTCGATATCGTACGATCACAAGAATAGCGGTTTGCCGCTATGCATGTAAAAAGAAAAAGTTTTTGATGTTGAGAATTTGGTTTGGCTGTTGAACTAGGGGGTTGATTGGAAGATCTGGTGAACTAGAGTGTAAAGAAGAATTTTGTGATTTGCTATAAAAAGCATAATTTTTTTGTTTAACAAGTCATTGCAAGTAATTAAAAATAATTTAAGAACTCAATTTTATTGTGTATTTTGTAATAAAAATTAAGTACAAAATCATAAATTCCTCAAATATTGTGTAGCGAAAAATAAATGCACAGAACAAAAAAAAAAACGAAAAAAATAGACACAAATGCAACAAAGAATAGAAAATAAAAAAACGACACGGATAAAGAAATGCGTTTGTTAGAGAAATTAAGTAAATAGAATAAAGAAAATTGTAAAATTATTTATAAAAACTCAAGAAGTTACCAATAAAACGCTTTCAAATTAAAAATTTAATTATGCATTAAAGAAAACGAAAAAAAGGTGACATCGAGAAAAATTGTAAAGTATAACAAACATATTGGATCAGAAATATATTTTATCATAATATGAAATAAACTGATTTGATTGAAAGAAGTTTTCATGAAATTTTGGCATTATTTATTATTAACATTCATAATAATAATGACAAATTGAAATTCTTGTCATCAGCAAATGTCCCATCAATAAGTACATCTGGACTAGAATCAAATGCAAGGAAATCCCTAAAAAAATCCTCAGGCATTTTTGGATGAGAATTCAGCTTTAGTCAAACTAGATAATCTAAGTAAACCTGCTGCGCTGCAACCGGCTGGAAATATATTAACGTACAATCCGTTCAGTGACGCTATTATTTCATCAAACCTTTTTCAACAACAACAATTTTCCGGGCCATCCATAAATCAACGAAGACAATGACACAGGGTCCGGGGGCACCTATCATCAATACAGATTTAGAAGCCACACAGAATCATAACAATATGCCGTGGGTAAGGAAAAAGGCAGTGGCATCGAATGCATTCTTGTCGTCAATGTATGTATAAATGGTAAGCTAAATTTAAGAACTTATCTTTGGATATCCACCGTAACTTTTTTAAAGAATTTTTTATTTACAAGCCGAGCATAAATCAATGTATAAATAAAGCAAGTCCTAATAGAATATTTGCTTAAATTTTTGTTTTTTTTTCCAAAGCCATAATCAGTGTGTAAATCGTTGAAAGCACAAAATTAAACACGAAATTAAATAAGGAAAAGTCTAGGCAATAATAGAAAGAAATTTTAAGTAAATAAATAATGTGACTAGTTAAGACGACAAAAAGGATAAAAAAAAGAATTAAAATGGAAGGTGCTTGGCTAAAAAATGTGTGGCTAAGCGGCATACTCAGCCGCTGAAGCGGAGGATGAGTGGGTGTACGCGCGAGTGAATGTAGTGGGACTGGGAACGGAAAACAGGCGTTGCAGACGGACTTGCACAGTGTGAACTCATTAAAGAATTGATTGGACCTTTCCGTTTTTTTTATACCTTATCTCGAGTTCAAATCTTTTTTTTGTTTGCAACTTTTTTTTTTTTGTCTTGCGGCGCAGCATGCCCGGATATTTTGTAAACACTCTACCACAATAAATTCTATGCCGTTGCCAATGTACATGTAATAAGGTAACACATACCTATATAGATAGATGGTTCGTTCTACGTAATGGTAATGCGTTGTGTCAACAGTGTTTTATTCAGATAGTTTCACAATATTCAAATAATTTCGTTTTAAATCCATTACCAAATTTTTTTAAGAAAATATAATGCGAAGGAGGAGTTCTTCATCTTGTACTGGTATTATTCTCAATTATGAGAAGACGGGACTCTCATATAGTAAAAGTTGGCAAAGGGATTTAGGATTTGTTCTGAACTTGTAGGTGGTACGCCGAAATTACAATGTTGTATTTGCTTTAAGACCGTAAGACCAAATATGAATCTAACTTATCTTAATGGTAAGAGAGTTTTCCAATATCTAGGAATAGTGAAAATAAACGGGTGCGGTTAAGGCCCCTGATTTGTAGTATCCACCCGATTATCACTCACAGTTTCTATCTAAATTGAAATGAGCTTACCCGGTTGTAAGCGCGGTCATCATTCTGTTTGATGTTCGGAAAAATAATTACTTTATTCTATTGAGTACAAGTTTATATACAATATTCAATTTTAATAATGCGGCTCACATCTATGTTTGTTTGTGTGTCATAAAACATTTAGCCTATTTTACAACATTTACTATTTCATTACCATTATACAGACTCATTATTTTCGCTCAACAATGTATTTCCACATAGCATTGCTGCATTTGTTTGCATTATGTGCTGTAATGGTTACTGTCTATATCCTTCCTGTCTGCCTATAGGACATTATAGGCATTAAATTTTAGGGCAACTCGAAAATGCCGCTTTAGGAGGATTGAAGGCATATGACACAGATGTACGTGCCTTTACTGAATTAGCTAGTTTGTGAGATTTGGGAGGGGTTATATATTTTTAGCTCACTGGCACCCCTCAGACTGTTACAAATAAAAGAACAGCACGCACTTACCCCTTAACGATTACCCGGACGGACGTAACCTAACCTGCCCAACGGGTATCCCTTCTGCCTCTGGGGCTTGCTATATCCGTCCTGCCTATGGTCTCTTTGGGTCCAGGATGTCTATAGGAGACAGCGAAGTTGTGTTCGAACACCTCTCTAAGCTACTTTCTTCTCCTATATATTAAAATTCTGTTTATTTCTTTTCTTTTATATTTTATAGACATATTATTATATTAAAATGTATAAGAGTTATTCTTTAATTTATTTAATTGTAAATATGTACGTATGTATGGGTGTAATTAAATATGTAAATAAATATGCGTAATAAAGATAGATATACATAAATTATTTTATGATTACTGTTTTTTGTTAAAAAGATTAAATTTTTATACATGAAACCGAAATTTCCTTAAGTTAATTATATTACAATGTTTCATTATCTTTCTAGTAAAAATAAAAAAACGAAGAAGTAATATTTCTTAATTATTGTTCCCTTTATATTGCTTAAATTTTCTCTGTTTAATTGTTAATTTGAAACTCCGACAGTTTTGGCTTTTATTTGCATTCTAACGCACAGGAGTCAAAAGACATCGTGGTAGAAATAGTGTTAAATAAAAACTCAAGTAGTCAATATATATCCTAATGCCCTTCGGATTTATTGTATGATTGCAATTATAGCTTTTCAATATTTCAAAATTAATTATATTAATGTAACACAAATTCCTTCCAGAATCTTTACTTTGTAACAATGTGCACACATCATGCGTATATCCAACACAGCACTCTTTTCTTATCTACTTAGTAAGTTTTCACTTAATGTGAAAAATATTTGCGTTCCATAGTTTCACAAAAGAAAAACTCGGTTTAAAAGAATATATTTTAAGAATAAATTCACATAAACTTTGCCATATTTATGTTCATACAATTTTCTCTTTTCACCGTCACAAGACCAAAAAAACCAGACCTGTTCGTTATCTGTAACTCTCCTTCCTTTCCCTTATCAAAAAACCGGAAAAACCAAAAACCAAAAAAAAAAACTATGTCAGAGCGCGATCTCCTGCTATCAATTCTTTTCGTGCGCGAACTTAATAATCCAAATAACACACTGCTGAATTGTGGTATTTTGTTGCATTGAAAAATATACACGGTGAGTGTGCCGAGCGTAATGTATCTTGGGTAATATTACAGTGCTTTTTGTGTTAGCACATTGTGTCCAATTAAAGCTATATCATCAACATTGATAGCGACAGACGAGAGCATAGTGTAGCGCACGAGAACATAGTCTCGAGCACAGAACTTAGTGCAATGGAATAACCGCACTGATCAGATGGACTTTATTAATTAGATTGAAGAAATAAATAGTATCGAGCAAGGATGCCAAAAGCGCGCTTAAACTTCGCGGGCAGTACTTTTTAATCTAAGACTCATTTCTTACTTCTTTAAAGATTCTCTGACATTGTTCAGGCGAACCGTTGCTAACCTAAATTGATGCTCAGGCACTAAGCAGCGTGATTTAATATTGGGTCCAATCTTCGTAGCGCTAACTTTCTAAGGATTATCGAGCCCCTAGGCAGAGAATTTATTGGTCTGCAAAACCATATCCCATTTATTAGGCTTATGCACAATTACAATTTCATCGCATTTCTATTGATCTAGGTAGTGACTTAGTCTCAAACTTCAAACGTAAATCAAAGTTAATAATATATCAATCTTTTTAGCCAAATTTCTTATTGCTCTAACAGGGATCTGGTCCGGAGACCGTTATATTGTAGTGTGATCGCATATCGGTATATGCATCCACTTTGAAGAGCAGACAGAATTATGCTGAATTTGCATAATTCTTTAGCAAAAAGAAAAACAAAAATCGTGTCGCACTTCAAGTGGCTGAGTATTGCATTACGAAATGCAAATGATGCCAGGCGCCCCAATTAATTAGTGATTAGGTTAGCATAATTTCACCTCTAGAATTAAGTATAAATACACATTTTTTTCAATAAAGAATTAATTATCAAAGGCAATTCACAAAAAGCGTTTTACTCGCTTAAACCGAATGGCGTTCCATCCGCCTATAATATTAGCTAGGGACTGCTTCCTGCCGATCTGATTGGCATTATAAGAAGCAGATTGACTTGGCGGACTGAAGCCGAGCAGACAGATAATAAATCCTCCAAAATAAAACATCCTTACGTGGCGATAAAATAAAATATCACCACATGGAAATTATATATAAATAACAAACTTTATTACAATATGAGTGTTAGAAAAGATCACCTTATAGGTTATGAGATAAGAAGCACAATTCGTTTGAAAATTAACAATAAGAGGCGAACGGTCATAACGAACAGCTTCCGAATGCGATAGGTCTCATTGATATGCGAAAATAACCGAATAACAAAATAAATCCGGGACATCCGGTATTTTTTCGTGTCACTTGGTTAGTAGGTGAATAACACAGCGGAAAGCACGAAAACCCTGTTTTTTGTAGGCACTTGCAAAGTTCCATGCTAATAGATTTTCAAGCCCTCTACCCACCAGAAATGGATAGCATTAGTGCCGCTTCCGGCGATGAATTTAGTCCTTAGTTTAAAAAAGGAATTATCATAATTATTAGACTTGGTGTTATGTGTTAGGAGAAAATAAATAGAATGAATTTAATAACTTAAATCGTCGCATATAATGTGACTTTCAGCGTGATATAACTTAGTGAATATTTCACCGACTCACCGTGAGTAATGTCGGGTTGATTACATGAAACAATGTCATATGCTTTCATTTGAAAGTAAGTTTCATCAGTGAATTGAGTTTCCGAAATTAAACAAATATTCATCTGACGTAAACTTAAAAATATTTATATTCATTTCCATTACTTTTGTAACATTGTTATCATATTGAGAAAATTACCTAAAATAGCTTCAACTTTACCCATTGAACTCTAGTATTATTGTTACTTATTTAATTCTCATTAATTTACTTATTTTATTTTTACCTTGATTTATGCAGGTTTTGCATATTCATCGCAAAGTAAGGCTTGGAGTAGTTTGAGCTAAGGTTAATATAACCTATTTTAATGAAATTTTCGTTATAACCTAAACTTTAAAGTAATTTTAATGACATCGTTTTTTTCATCATTCATCGTTTAATTCATTAAATAAGATAACTTAAATATAATAGCCTTGATACGTATCAATAGCATAAACGCATTCAGGTAATACTATATAATACTAAAAAAATATATAATAAGAACTTCCAGCAATAAGGGAGAAGAGTTAATAAAAATTAGATATATTCAAAAGTGACTTTTTAAGAGCAAAAAGTATATAAGACTTGTTGAATTTTAAAACAAAATTTAAACATCACTACAGAACAACAGCAGCAATTATTATTTTTCGTGGCTTCAGATTGTTTGTTAAGGAGTTGGTCAGTAGGTTAAGGAAAGTGTCGTGATTATAATTAATTTGTGCAAAGTCTTTAGAGACTTCCGGGATATTATTATATTATTAATATTATATTAATTGGGCGATTGCTAAGCAAATCATAATTTTTTGTGGCGATAGCTCCAAATAGGTTTGCCAATATTTGGCAACCTGTACAGTTGGCAGAGTGATTCGAACTGGAAAATTGCTATTATATTGCAGTCTGTTATTGGGTAATTGACACCACATTTCACTTAGTTGTAAGGGCTTATAGTTATACGACCAACAAGTTGGCAGCGGTGACATTTCCGAGACCGTCAACAAAAATTATAGAGTAATCTATATTCCTAAGATTAAAATCTCCATTCTCAAACCTCAATAACTACATCATTTTAACCTTTTTTTATGTTATTTTTAATTCCATTCAACTTAATTCAATACTTTAATGCAAAATTAAAAACATTTCAAATTGAAAGAAGACAGTTCCAATGAGAACTTATTTCCTCAAAAAATTATAAATAAGAAAATTTGAAATAACACAAATGCGAATTTTAACAACAGAATATTAAATATGAAAAATATTTAAAAACTAGTTAGTAGATTTTCTACGCAGCAATTTATTTATTTATTTAGCAATGCTAGCTGGAAAGTCTACTTATCAGCTAACGTTAAGAATGGAATTAATAAAAATTAATAGAGAAAACGACATCATTTAAAAGCTGCTACATTAAATTCATCCAATGTTAAAACGAATGCATTTCATAAAAACTAATATTTCCGTATATATATATATTTTTTCTTTTTTGTCTTACATGTTAGGCACAAAAAAAATCGGTAAAAGGTGTTATAATTCTGATTTACAATTATACATAAGAGACGAAGTGGATAACACACAAGATAATTAGGAGGACGCAAAGGAACGTGATGGAGAAATGAAAGAAACGTTATCTAATAATGCCGGGCCGGAAAAATCCCCCTTTGTTAATATAACTGTATATAACATGCCTAAGATTTCCCTCCTTTTCTGAAGTTTAATAAGTTTCAAACTATTCTTGTATGGGGGTAGCGCCACTAACTAACACCAACACAAGCGGTGCAACGGGAAAAATTAAATAGATGTTGCACAGACTGAACAAGTATTCACATAGTTTGGTATTTACCCAACAAATGAATATTCTAAGATTGGTCTAACCAAGGACGTATACGATTTGGCAATTTGGATCATTTTTCAATGAAACTCAGAAGAAGTTTAGATTTATTAACTGAAGTGTAAACATGAACGTCAATCCTGAGCTTAGAATCAAAGAGCTTTGGCAATATACTAAGCGTGGTAATTCCTCTGTAATTCTCAATAACATTCCTAGAGCCGTTTTAATATATACGAATTATATCACTATATTGAACTACGCAAGAGCGTACCGTCCGGTCCTGGGAGACAAGACTCTTTATTGCTTGACAGAGCTTCCAACGTCTCTACTTCCAAGACAGCAACGGAAGGAAAAGCGTCAAATTCGCTAATCGCATATCGCCGTCGACCAATTAAAAGACGAGTACGAAAAAGTCCGCAAGAAGCTCAGAAATCTCTTAGAATCAGTAATCCATTGAGAAGCCATTGCGAATCCGTATATCGTATGTAATTAGCGTAACAAGTAGTGTGGCTTACTCGAACTTTTCAATGTAGTTAGAATCTAGTTTTTCCGTTTTGCAAAAATCTTAGCTGCTCGTTAACCTAGGTCGGATATTTGACAGAATGCATACAAGCGAAGCTGCAAGGGAAATAACATGGAATCATCGTAATTAAGATTCGAGACAATTTCAGGTAATATCTCTCTCAGTTCGTCAAAATTGGTTTCGCTAAACGTAAAAGAGCTTGTTCGCCAACTTCTTATTCAAGCAATAAAACGAATGGATTTTCGCAAGAGATACAAGAGTTTGTATCGTTTAGGAACACTAACAGACTTATTTTGTGCACTATTACTGGCATATCACAAACCATATGTTTCTGCCAAACAGCTGAATAGCTGTTCTTGTTATCTTTTTATACTTTTTTGGTATTCTGCCTCTTAAGCCTGAGTGTCTCAAATCAAGATTTAGATGCTTACTTTGGATTATAAACATGAAAATGCAAAGCACATAATTTATGAGGAAAGAGGACTTAATGCTGGGGTGGTCTCAAAGTCAGCTAATTCTGTGGACGAAGCTACCACCATCAGTAATCCAACCGAAAAGAAGGAAAGCGAATTAGAACAAATCATATAAACATATTGTAATGTATTATATCATGATGAGTTAAAAAGATAAAAATATTTCAACAACTTCATTAAAAAAAATACAATCAATTTAAAATGTTTTAATAACAATCTTATAAATAAGTAAAAATTTAAATAAACACTTTGTTTACTATTTGTATATATATTTATGCTTACTTCTTTCCGGTTCCGCGCACTTCTTCCTTTCAGCCAATTTTGCTTTAGTTTTAAATATGGACTTTTACTATTTAAAAATTTTTCGATTTTAAATTGTAAAAACCGAATTATTCAGTTGTCAAATAATTTTAACTTGCACTAACTGTAATATATACTAATGAATTTATTAATATTGTAAATCATTTATTGACCACTCGGTTATTTCTCTTTCATTATTAAAGACAGGTGACGCATATAAATTGTGGAATTCGCCGCAAGGGGAACGTGACGTGCACGTGACGTACAAGTAAAATGAGTTTTACTTTTAGGGCCACAAATTCCACCTCAGTAACAACAATAGGCAAACGAAACAAAGTAGGCAATATATTTCTTACTGCAACAAACACTCCACCGCCTGCTCTAAAAATTCTGTCATAAAAAAGCAATTGCTAACCGATGAAGAATTTAGCAATCATGTATAACTGGGTTCAACCAAATTTCAGGGAATATTACAACATGGTAGCCACGCCCAGTCAAGTTTAGCAGGGTTGTACTCAAGTTTGTGTTCAGACCGCGGAAGTTCTGACAAATTCCAAAGAGGTCAGTATTTATTTTTTTGATCCCACGTGGGACGTTCAATCTGCTCTAGTCGAGTGGGAGCACTCACCTTGCTTCTTTCAATGAACTCTTTAATCCACGAGCCGTTCAACCAGAATTGTTTATCAGCCAAACGATCAAACAAATAACTTCAACCAAGAATTTTGAACGATGGTATACCCCCTAGGTTGCGATATATTAAATTGAAAAATGCTAATACGATATAAATCCACCGCTGGCGTATTCCGCTACATATATTGCTTCATGGTACTTGTAGAAGCGAGGCCCAGCCGGCTTTGCGACTGGGGATCACTGCTACAGTTTGATGGACTCCCACTAACGATATTGTCATTAACAGAAGCCGATTGCACCTGTTGGGACTCAATCGGTTCCAGCGCGCTGGCCGCGGCTAGTTGATTACTCACAAAGTTACGATAATAATTCTTCGTAGTTGCCGGTTTCGTGGCTCCACGAGTTTCACCAGACCCCGAACCGCAGTCAAAATCAACAATAACAAAGCCTTAGGATGAACACGAATAGGCGGAACTTGCACTACCACATCTGACGCCCCATTGTCCGATTTAGTGTCTTCTTACGGACGAGCTTAAAAGCACACTGAAGACCTAGCAGTCGGCATATCAAAACCAAGCCCTGCTATCAACTTAACCGACATATAACTCGCAAACTTAATAGTCAAGTCATCATGGTTGATAACCTTGCTTAATGTACCTTCCAGTCTATACTTGTACAAGGCCGTATTTAACTCTTCGAAGACAACAGAAAACTTAGCATAGCGTTTCTTAATTTTGTAAAATTCAGCCCTGGTTGGAAAAGCATCAATTGAAGATTTATATTCCTCTGCCTGCAACCCTCGGAAGACCACGACAATCCGTTTGCCTTGTCCATAATCACGTCCTATATCAGGCCACCAAAACTCGCATCGCACTGCAATGTATTAATATTCAACATACCTTTCGTCCAAGTTTTTAATCTTGCAGCTAGGATCTATACAATACATATTAGAACATCTCAATCCGATGTCGTTGCTACAGCTTAATTAGTTTATCGAAATTTCACTATTTGTATATTTTTTACCAATTATCAACAAGCAGATGAGAAATACGTAGATTCAATTGACAACGTACCATGTGACCTTATGAAGTATGCCTATTTCTACTTACATTATTGTTCCAGAAGGTATTGATCCCATTACAATTGTTCCACATAGATTCGGATTGATAGGCAGGAAAGTTAAGAAACTAGATGACGCGTCCTACTAATAACACATGGAGACCCTAAAATGTTATTATTTTCGTTGGCAATTTATATTGCTGCTGTTGTACTACTATTGCCGTATTAGCTGCACTTGACGATTCAATGGATGTCCTGGTAACTATCGTTATTTTTATTGTAATATGGTAAGCGACGTCTTTGAATTTCAGTTTAATAGTAACGTACGCAAAAATGTAAAAAAAATGTTGCTAACTCTTCATGCATGGAATTACTCAGTTGATATTAGTTGACACAAAGCGTAGGGGGACTCCATAATATTCGCAAAGCCAAAATGCTGTCAACACTTTTAATCTACAACTAATATAAAAATTAAGATACGTGATTAATAGTTGCTTGTATTGTTGCTTTTCTTTATTAACGAAACATGAACTTAATTAGAAAAGTACTACTGAGTAGTACACAAATTTGCGTATATATTGAACACCTATTTCATGTTTTAGCAAAATCAGTCCACATATAATATATAAACGGTACACACGGAAAGTTATAAACTGAAAGAGGTAGCAGAATGACGTGGTAAGTGTGACAAAACACTTTTTTAGAGCTATGATTGGATGTCATCTGGTCCTGGAGTTGTACGACAGTGGTTCATTGCTACGTACTAGAAGTTAGTAGAAGTTCGAATCAGCCACCACGTTAGCTGTCCAGCAGTTTTGATGCTATTTGGTCATTATTGGGAAGACATGGAATCAACGTGGCAGATTGGTTTCCGATTCGACCGAACGGCGAAAAGCGGTGCTGCCTCTTGGTGTGGCAAAAAGTTCGGCAAATAGTCGCTGCTATGGTAAAGCTTTTTTAGGTCAATTTTTTTGTTTGTTTATTAGATGTTTTAAATTTTCTCTACAGCCAAAACTTCAGCGTCGTGTCCCTCTGAAGTTACGGGGTTCGAATGACAAGGATGGGACTTATTATTTATCTTTAAATCGCCAGCAAAAACGATGTCACCGTCATGGAAACTATCTAGCGCAGTAGTAATTGGGTCGGATGAGATGTCGGAGCCATTGGAGGAAACAACACTGCCTACGTTTGGGCATCTATTGATAAACCCAACGCGTAACGTGTGTGTCCGGTGAATTTTCCTTAATTCTACCTATAGAGGAGTAAATTCGAGATAATTAATGCTGCATGGTTGATGGTACTGAAACACAATTCTTGGCGCATATTTATCGCAAGACCACTGCGTGATATGGCATTTGAGATCACTTTGTAGCCAGGCGGGTACAAATCATGTGAATCGCTACTTTCTACGCAGTCTACATCTGCTGCAGTGATAAATTTTGAATGTGCTCATCATCACAATCATTCCAACTTCAGTCGAACTCGTTGCGCTATGGAAGCAATAGTGGGCGTAGCTGTTGGTATGTGCTAGATCAGCAAGTGTTGCGCTTTCACCGATCGAGCGCCCACCACATACGGCCACATCGCACGTGCGGTTGGACGGACTTAACAAATGTTGCAACATTCGAGAAAAATGTGCTCATTTCCGATTCACTTCTAAACTCAATTAAACTTAGTATAAAGAAGAATAGCCATACACAACTGAAAATGATATGTGTAAACTCAGATTGGCTTGAAAATTTTAAAGAATTGACTACACATTCTAGGGCAGAAGATCATTTCTGAACTGAATTCCACACATTAGATGAGGAAATTTTTTAAGAATCAAGCAATTTATATTTCAATTTCGTTAAAACAGGCATTGAAAAACATAAAAATTCCGCTTGAGGATTTAAAAAAGTAAAGCAATAAAAAGATAATATCCACAAACAAATAGACTTGACCAAAAACAATAAGAATTATTTAAAAAATGCTAACAAAATGACCCCTAATTAGTACTATTAACGCTTCCAAGAAATACGTTTTTCAATTTTTCGGTGATAATATATCCCAAAGTATGTATTCGTGTTCGAATAACTCATTGATGCCTAGCAGTCATAGGCAAAACGTCGTGCAAACAATGAAACGATCAACAAGCAATGAAAACTTACATAAAAAGGATGCTACGGAATACGTCCACATTTATACAATAGTAGAACCATTTTTGGCAAAATGGTCCAACTGATACAATCTGTGTAAAACGAGTAATAGTAAGTAATTGAAAATAACCAAGATCAATTGTGATTGCAGATACAATTGGAAATAAAAACAATGGAGGTTATGTAGGCATCGATAAAAACAAAAGTAGATTTCAGAATCAAAGGGAACGTTTAAATTCAATTCAAATTTAAATAACAAAGGCGAAACCGCGAAGATCAGGGCACTGACTATGCGTGTTTCATTAGCCCTGTTCTGCTCGGACAATGATGGAAAAATAATATATATTCTTTTAATTTTGTATAACTTCCATTGTTATCATTCAAGTTAAATTGGAAAAATGGAAAGAGAAAACTTTTGTTTATATTTATTTATCAAAAGTAACAGCTAACTTTTCTCTCAAATTAAATGAACTGCATAAAAATTTTTAAGTTTTTATATAACAAACGGAGATGTATAAATTTTATAAAGATTTAAATGAAATTGCTAACATAATTTGCGAAAATGCTACTGAAGTCGTAATAACTGCTGCTACTATAGCTATAAAATGGGTATAAAAGATTGTGTAATAGCCGAACAAATTTTTCTCATTTGTTAAATCGTGTTTTTATCTTCCTTTTATATCTTGTAAACTCAACTCTATATAGAGTGAAATAAAGTTCACTCTGGGTGGTGCGACTATTTTACCCTATCGCATTTCAAAACACTCAAACTTTAATGATCCTTCATCATTTGTATTCTTATTATTAGTATTTTCATTCGTATAAATGCCCCACTGAAAGTGGAAAAAGAATTAGTGTTACGGTGTATTATAAATGATAAAAAAGGCCAAAATTGTATTTTATTTATTACTTTGTGACCAAAATTAAAAGTATTTATCGAAAAAACCTAGGCAACAAAAGGCAGAGGAAATATTTCTATCCTATATAAGCAACGTTTTCTCCCACTTTATTACGAAACGTAATCAAACCATCAAGTCGACCACTTCTTTATAAAATTATATACCCCTTACTAAATATATAAAAAATTGAATCAATCACCAATACAATGTCAACATTCAGGAATGAAAACATTACAAAGGTACCATTCTCAGATGACAATCGACTGCGTCATCTTTACACCGTCCCAAAGTCCGGACGTTATTTTAAGTCGATTTTCGGCGAGATCAAAAATGATCTTGAGAGTCTTTTACCAACGCAACTTAGTAGATATTCTCCAATGTCGTTTTGTCAAATTGCTGAAGTTTCTCAACGGTAGGAGTTTAATTGGGCTCTCGTTTCTCAATCAAGCTTCATGGAAAATAATCAAATGTGGCAGTTTCTTCAGAGTGGGACCCCAAACTATGACTTCCGATATGAGTCTCAAGCACATTCCAATGAAGATATAAGCTGTGATGCTTCAAAAATGGTTGCGATAGTGAACTTTTAAGCATGAATATACCAACAATTGCAGCGGCCAATGAATCTTTTTTAAATAACCGTAACGATAGCTTCGACATCGATATGTTGGATATTAATATATCAACAATTGTAACAAACGATCAACATTTTTTAAATGACAGCTTCAATCCTGAATTTCTTGAGATTAATTTGGAGGACTTAATAAAATAAAGTGTTAAATAAATAAATAACGATTAAAAATATGTTTTTATTTTATTCTTCTGGTACTCAGAGCGATGTTGATGTGAATGTGAGGTACGTTTAATCTATAAAAATTAATTATAACTGAATTTTGGTCAGTTTCTTTGAACGCTTGATTGTAAAAAGAAGTACGTGCCCAATATTAGCAAAAAAAAAAAAAAAAAAAAAAACGCATGGTAAGAAATAATGAACATAAGAAATATTTTTCACATAATTATTTTAAAAATCTCAAATTTTTTTTAAATTTGATTAATAGTCCGTTTTGCTGACTCTTAATGACGCCTGGAAAACATCAGAACAAGGCTATATGAAGATTGACGGGTTATCTATTGGCACAGCCTATAAAATAGTTAAATGTAAAGCAAAAGCAACACAATTTGGAAAAAAAAATGTCCTTTATTTGGAATCACCTAAGGGGGATTTACTGTCGATATTTCTATCGAAACGCCTTGATCAAGTATTCCCATCCAAAAACTCGTATAAAAAGTTGAAAGGAAATAATATTCTACATGTTGTCTTTCGAAGGAGGGATAAATAATTAGCTATTGCACCTATTTTTGGGTTTATTTAAAATGAAAATAAAGGATTTGGTATCTAAATTGAAAATTTAACGATTACTCTATTAAAAATTTTTTATACATAGTTTGACCAATTTCTTATCATTACAGCTGTAGTCAGTTTTATTAAATTATTTGAAACTCTTTCGTTGACTTTTGTATAAATTATAAAGCAAGGTATAATGTCCGCAAGTGCTTGAAAAGTATCTTTGGAGTTGCTGCTTGTTATATGTATGCGTGTCGCAGTTTCTATTTAAAAAATTTCAAAATTCTTTTTTGAATGGATTTTGACCATAGGAATCAAAATATTCCGCTCCTGTCCTCGAATTGAAGTAAAAGGCAACCCAATGTTTTCCTGGTTGATTAGAGTAGTCTGTATTTGCTATTATAAGAGCAGGTGTGGAGCTCACTTTCCGAGATAAAAAATTATTTCGAAACAGCTTTGCCTTAAGTAATTATTCTATTTGTATCGTATTCATTTTAAATCGAATTTTTCACGTTTCTGTTGTTATTTGTTGCTAACATTGAATCATACTCACGGTAAACTATACGAGTAATGGCTGATGATAATGTGCGAGCAAATTTCCTTGTCTTGAAATGATATGTTTCCTTGTCTTAAAATGTTAGCACACAAATCGTTCAGCGGAAAGGTCAGACGCTAGTATAAAACAGTTATTATCAAAAAGTTTCTTATTTATATGAAGACCACGATCTGAGCGATTGATCCCGGGCGATTTGAATAGCTAATATTGTTTAGGTATCGAATAGGCTTAAATGTGATCTTTTCTTTCTTTAGAAGTCTGGTTTTTATAGTGGGAGGTGCAAATAACTCTAGTTCAATCTTTTCATTCATTCTACATGAGTGCTCATAGTTCCGAAATAAATATATCCTTTACTGTCTTACGTAGGTTCAATTTTTTTCTTGCGTTTCGCTTTAGATCTCTTTTGCGACTGACCTATTTTCTTTCTAATGCGACGTCTTGTACTACTTTTTCCAGAGCCTTGTTGATATGTAGATGATATCTTGTTCAATGCCTTTTCTGTCAAATTGTTTCAAGCCTTGCTCTTCCAAAATGTTTCTAGATGGTTTGCGACCGAAATCATTGAGAATATATCTGCCAGTATCCACAGCTTGGTCTTTAATCGCATGCAAACCCAATAGGGGCAACGGTTTTAAATTTCAAAAAAAAGGAGCGGAGAACGAACCAATACGCCCATGTTGTCCTACTCGAGGTGATACATGCAATGATCCTATGTGACCTAATTCACTTCCAATTTCATTAGAGTAACGTGAAGTATACAGTTGCGCAATGTCTCATTTATATCGGTTTTATTTTAAAACCGTTTTCTTTTTTCTAAAGTGAATAGCAATGTAAGTATGTATAATGGAATCACAAAATTATATTTGCACTAACTATAAATATAGAGATGCCCTTTATAGTAGCAATTTCAAAGTTTTACGCTACACTATTGAACTCAAAACACATGCTTTTTCCTTTAAACGACAGTACATAAAGACAGCATAAAATTTTATCTCCGACGCAAAGAGGTTTTATTATATCGCTATAATTAAATAACGGTGCATGTTCTTGAGGAGTGTCGTTTTCGATATTGACATTATTTAAAAACAATTAAAGGTATTCTAACTTCCCACTGATTATTTATAATAATAGGAAGATTTACAATATTTGTAATCTTCTGGGACCTGAATTGTTCCTTAATAAAGTAACGTAAAAATCTTTCATGTAGTTCATAGCTTAACATCTATTGGACAAATGAACCCAAAATACGTTTGTAATACTTTTTTATTTAATGTGGGTGGAAATATACATTTTTATAAAGCAATCCACTTAAAATTATTTTAACCATTCTGAATTAGAGATTTCTGAACCGATTTTTGTTTTCCGTCCGCATTGATAACGTCTGCATCTTTAATTAGAACAATCTTGGTTTTAAGTTTGCTTCTAAGTCGAGGGTTATATGGAGAAGTATGTTTCTAAATTCCCGTTTTTCTGCCACATTTTGCAGGTTGTTTACTTGTTGTGGTGTGGCTTTCCGATTAATAACTTTTAAGGCATCTTAAAATCGTCTTTCGAAATACGGTCATCCAAGTCACTTTGTAATTTTTCTCTTCTATTTTGTAATGTGCTATCAACGTTTACGTTCTTTAGAGAAATTTCAGGTTTCTCAATGTAAACTTTCACAGCTTCTACATCACTTTGGAAAACGTCATTTCAGGTATACGATCAAAGTTTTGCTTAATTGGTTTTAATTGTCTTTTATAACTTTCTATTAATAAATTCCATTGAATGTTTGTCATCCATTATTGCAGCGTATGTGTTTGGGTGCAATGTAATTACTTTTGATTAGTTTCATCTTAAAGTTATTGGACATTATCTAACAATTTTCCGACACATCCACTTAATAGTGACGCTAAAATTGTAGGCTAGAAAACCCCACCTTTCTGCACAAGAACCTTTCTTTTGAACTTTATGGTCGCACTTGGCCGCGAGGTAAATCTAAATTTTATTTTATGCTTTTTTAAAACCCCCAAATCTTTATATTTTTTAGTTTATTGTTTCCAATTACTGTGTTAAAGGCAATCTCAGGCAAAATTTTGATTAAGTCGTCGTCAGCACAGTTGAGTATAGCTTTTCTTAATATGCTATTATTGGTTTTGAGAACATACAGCATATGTTTATGGCTCTTCAGTCATCTTAAACTCTTTTTTAAAACCATTTTCTCCAATGTAACAGAAACAATAGCAAAAACGCGAATTAAATATGTTCGTTCTATATCTTAATAAACTATTTACGCTCTGCGCACATCTTTATATATTCTCTAGGTACAGATGAATTTTCGGGATGAATTTGCCTGGCTGATCTCTCTCGGATTTTTAAAAAAAAGTATGTATTTAGATTTGTGAAAATTTTTCTCTGTTACAACAATGACAGAAAAATTTCTATGAAGAGATACTCATCATTAGGCCATCGAGTATAATGAGAGTTGGTTTATTGAGAACATTTTCCAACTTCTCTAGTATTCCATTGTTATATTCAATATTCGCCACCAAATTATTCGATCAATTTTCGCACTGATCAAGAAATCCTTGTTATAAACAAGATTTTTCAAAAATGTTGTTTTGGCTGATCATGATGGTCCACTAATAAGCATAGTAAATGGATGGTAAAATTGATAAAACATGGATTATTAACTATAAAATAGAGAATAAACTAAGACTTTATAGAAAAGATCATTTTATAAATATTTATTTAATCTTAAGTAATAACTTTAATGGCGTCTGAGTAAATGTACATTTTACATCTAATTTTAATGTCACTTCGATGATGTGGGCACTTAGTAAAATAATTGGGTAATTTTCTTGAAGATGTTTGCC
Source organism: Glossina pallidipes (assembly GCA_000688715.1). NCBI lineage: Eukaryota > Metazoa > Arthropoda > Insecta > Diptera > Glossinidae > Glossina > Glossina pallidipes. The sequence continues at coordinate 270,330 of KK499991.1, forward strand.
TGTCCACAAATGTAACTTTGGTCTTTTAATAATTTTTAGGAAATTCTTGTTTTTCTCCTCCCACTATTAATATATAAACATAATCATAGCTATTCAACGGTAATAGTATATCACTTGAGTAGCAATAGTTTATTGCTTCAAAAATGATTTTGATCTTTAGTCTCCTCGTTTAATTCCTTTTCACCGAATGGAGGTCTAAATAAAAATCAGTTAGGTACAACAAACTTTGCACACGTATATGCTAACTCTTTAATAAAAATTTGTTTCTGATTTCCATGACAGTACTGGAAATCAACAAGAAGGAACGTAGTGATGGTTATGCTAATGATAGTTGTATGAGCCCATTTTGTATAATCTTCGAAATTATATTCTAAAAAACGTACGTCACTTTCAGTACTAGCTGTATCGTTTCAATAAATAGATCACATAAGTGCTCAGAAAACTCCGTGTTCACCAAAGAGAAATCAACACCATCAATTAATATTTGGTTTGAAATATTTCATCAATTTAAAAACTAAAATTAAATGTGATTTTTCGCCTTCAAGAAATTTTAAACGAGTTTTGTGGCTACAAGATAATATATGTAATCTTATTGGTTTTACCCGTCAACAATGTATTTATTTAATGGCATACAAGTAATACATACAACTTAGATTGGATCAATTTGACTTTATACAATCTGAGAGCATACTAGATCATCTAATTCTAGACAATATTGAGTGCAATTTTAAATATAAGACGAATAGACAGGTTCTGTTAATTGTTAAAAAAGAAGGACATCGAATAAAACTTGATGCTGAGATGTGCAGATTGATTACTCAGGTTGGAATTTTTTTTATCAACATTCATATGTTAGAATACTATGTCACAAAGCCAAATTGCGTGCTTTTATTATAAACATTTTTGACCAAGTGCGTGAAATTAACTAAGACGTTCAGTTGGTTGCTATCTCCAAAACTATCGACGCTGATTTGAGATCGATTTGTTAATATTATGTTTTGGATTTTGCCGAAATATGTCAAGCAAGATTAGGAAGGATATTAAAATTCACAAATTACATTTGAGAATTCTGAAAATTAAATGTCTAAAAATGAATAAAATTCAAGTAGTTAATGAGCTTTATAAACCAAGCAGAAAAAATTTTGTTCGAAGGCGATTCTCTCAAAAAGCAATTAATGATACCTGACAAATAGATTTTATTTAGTTAATTCCATTTCAAAAACTAAATAAAGTCACAAATAAAGGGACAAATGTCTTTTGCTTGGAATTGATGTATTTTCCAAACATGCCTTTGTACAACTAGTAAAATCTAAAAGTTCACCTGAGATAATTAAGGCCATGAGACAGGTTTTAGAAAGCAGAGATATGCCGCCAAAGAATATTTAGGCTGATCAGGGGAAGGAATTACCGCATACACTCATATGAAAGGCTCCATATGTGAAAGATTCAATTATACTTTGAGTTTTTTATACTTTCTAGTAGGAGAAATTTTGTTATCTGTACAGAAAGGAAGCCAGTAGTGTTTATCATGAATATTAGATGAATAATCTAGGAGAACTTTCAAAATGTATTCACTACTTCAATCGATGTCAACAGAGTAAATGCCGAAGTTTTTTATTTTAGTTTCACTTAGTAATAGAAAGTTTGCATAGGGAAGTTTTTGGAGCCCAACCATATAAATTGTTTGCATCCTTATAGGATAAATAATTTTCAGACTTGCTTTTGTCATGATTCTGACTAAACTTATTGTTTGGCTCGGACAACCTGTGGGTACACTGAATAATGCCACCTCGAATGCTAGTTTTAAAAAACGTATGAATTTTAGGATCGTCAATTAGTTGCAATTCATCTTTAGTGTATTTTAGCATGGCATTCCACGAAAGCGATGGTGCTGTATTATAATTGCATATATTTAGTTTATACATTTGTAAACATTAGATCCTGAAATTCTCGGAAACGTTGGTTGGTATCTAGAGCTTTGAAGATATAGAACCATATAATATTTAAGGGTTTCTCTGCCTTTGAGCAAAATTGTACTCAACCTCACTACATTCGCGTTCGGACAAATAATTGTAGAAGCACTGTCGGCTTGGTAAGATTGATATCGTTTGTATAATTGTACGGAAAGGCGCCCTTACAGGCTCCAAATATTTGGCCAAATTTTTTAAACTAGATTTTAAAGATTGAGTTGAATCCACGGAATTCATTAAATAATTTACTCTATTCCCCTCCATTACACTCTTAGTAATTGATATATACATATCTTTGTTACAAAGTATAGCTGACAATTGTGTGATAAATAAGCGAATATCGTACTTACTTAAATTCTGAAAAATTATTGGAAAGTCAGATAGGTTAAAGCCTTCCTACATTCGCTATGAACCCCCGTAAAACAATTGAAGTATTTATCTTTACTTCCTAGTGTTGCTTCGTCGCACGCATAGCATTTGGTGTTTTGTATCTCTGTGGGTTGTTCATCTTGTGATGGTGATGTGATACTGCAGAATTCTTCCACCAACCATTCACCATTTAAAACAATAGACAGCAGCATTTTTCATAATAATTGTGGCTAATTGACAAGTGTACATGTGAGCTCATAGGCATGAACTCCAACTTTCAGATGATTATTTCGCGAAATTTAAATTCTAATATTGATATTTTACTTTTTACTTACTATACTTTTTTAATATCGATAAAAAGCTTGTCAATCTTGTCTTTGACTTCACTGCTTTTTCTTGCAACAATGAACTTCGTTGAAGAATGTTTCATTGTTAACACCATTTCAGTATCCACTCGCTCCACGTAGTCTCCAAAAAGCCTCAAATTGAACTTGACGGAGCTAAATTCATCTAATTTGGTTTGAATTTGCTCGTGTATATATGTTCGGATATCATCTAAAAATTTGTCAATAGATATGTCGTCCCTCAAGATGCTAACAATTTTGTGTTGGATCACGTCTTCCGATGTCGGTGGAAATGTGATAAATACATTTTCTTTTGAAGGCACACCTGCGTTCTTCTTGTGCTTATTAAGTGGGTTTGTATTTTGTTTTCGTCAAAAAAACTTGGCACAGGGCGCAATATACCTCACTGTCAGGTACTTTCGCCTTCGTACTGGTTTCAAAAAATTCTTTACGCTTAGCGGCGTTGCTTGTAGACGGATCGTCGTTCATAATGGGGATAGTAGGCTGATTTTCTATAAATGCTGCTTGTAAACTCTTCACACAGGTGCTTATGAAACAATTCGTGTTCAGTCACGATCACGAGACAGAAATTGCACCTTGCCAATTGTTCCTCCATTAAATGAATCAGATTGCTGAAATTCCAGCTGATAGGATCTGGCAAACTCCGAGGAATAATGGGCCAACAAATTCTCAGTTGCTTCGTCCCAAAAGATACATTAGATTGATTCGACTTTTTATATATTTAACAAGTGGTATATAATTTTTTGACAAACTGGTCAACTTGATGGTTTGATTATTTTTAGAAATTAATTGAGAGAAAACGTTGCTTGTATAGGATAGAAATATTGGCGAACTTACCTTCAAGCGTTGTCTGTAAAATTTTCTCTGCCTTTTAGTGCCCAGTTTTTCTCGATAAATACTTTTAAGTGTGGTCATAAAGTAATAAATAAAATACAATTTTGGTCGTTTTTATCGTTTATAAAACATCGCAACACTAATTCCTTTTTCACTTTTAGTGGCATATTTATACGAATGGAAATACTAATAATAAGAATACAAATGAGGAAGGATCATTAAATAATAGGCGTACCCAACACAGTACACTTTATTTTACTTTTTTCTTTCAATCACCATTGCAAAGGAACGACGTGCACGTGTTAGTGATGTGAGTTGTCGGAGAAATTGTATGTGTGTGTATGTGGGTGTGCCTTTGGGTGAGGAGTGACGCGTCGTAGCGAGCAAGTGTGTAGCCGACGTTCCCCCATATATATACAAAAAAAAAACAACAAAACTACGCAAAGTGAGTTGTTAAGATCGCAAGTTATTTTAAATACGACATAGGAAGGTTAAGTGTTAGACATAATTTAGGTTTCTACAGATTCTGAATGGATTAAACAGCTCATAATTATATTTACATTGAGTAAGTTTAATGAAGATAAAGTGCCTGAAGAAACCGTCAGGGGCATAAAAGTTCATCTCATCAAGTCATATGCACGAATCGATACCACCATTAATTAGCTTAATGAAGAAGGCAGCACCAAGAATAAATCTACGTTTCTGAAGTGATGGTAAATATAGCAGAACCAACCTATCTTCGCAAGAAGGCAGAGATTCCTAAGGGCAAACACTAAGAATTGCTTTTGAATTGATCCGATTGAATCTACACAACACCTATAGGAAGGAGACCACAAAAAAGGCATACTCAAGTATTAGTCTAACTAAGCACATTGGTCCAACTAGCCATTTTGTAAAGTGATGATTCTTAAGCTCCTTAGACCCACCTCTTAACGAAACCCAGCGTGAACCTAGCTTTATTTAAAGAGAGTTCTATGTGCAAATTAATACTTTATCTTTGATCAAATAGAACCCTTAAACCGATGAACGGATCAACGTTCTCCAACTTGTGTGAATCAATGAAATTCTCAGTATTGAATGACCTACTCCTTGAATAAAAGGGGTCATAAGTGGCTGCCTTGAGGGACGGCAGACGTCATGGGAAATTCATCCGAAGTGATGAAGTTAAACAGAACGCTGAATGATATCTTATGAAGATAAGATCTTATCCATTTCATTAAGCACAAATGGAAGCCAGAGGCCTGGAGTTTGAAAATCAATAAATTATGGTTAACTAAGTCAAAGGATTTACTAAAATAAGTATATATGACATCAGTGCAAGAGCCACTAGAAAAAGCCAATCATTGATAAAGGGCAAAGGATCAACAAATAATAAAAACTCGTCACTATGCTGGATATATTGCTCTAATCTTATGACATTCGACACTTTGCGTTTCAGCTCCTAATTGGCGCGAATAAATAAACAAATAAAAACACAAAAAAGGCAAAAACTTTATCTATTTATAATTAAAATTGACTGCACTTTATTATTTAATATCTTTATATTGTCGTACCGACTCGATGTAACTCATTGTTTGCAATTTTTCGTTTTTTTTTGTTTTGTTAAAAATGCTTATTATTTCACCTTTGTTCATTTACTTAAAACCTTTATATAATTGTGCTTTTATATACGTTGTTGGTGATTGTATCAGTGGTTGGCTTGTTAACAAACAAATGTCAAATTTGCCCCTTTCCATTGTCTTATTTTTTTGAAATAAATATGGAATGACGAAAGTCACACAAATGCCAAACTAAATGACTCTCAGATTACGCCGTCGAAATGAGATCTACTTAACTAAAAGATCATAATCAGGAACCAGTTTTTCGTGGTAACTGGTCTTGAAAACATCCACTTATGGAACAAATTTGTTCGAAAGTATACTTATTCTGCCTTTATCTTATTTGAGTGATGTGAAAGAAGGTATTTCATAGCAGTTTTGCATACACACTCAAAAGTTAAATTTGTAAACTGTGCGTTTAAAATATATTTAAGCTTTTCATCCATAACGCAACTGACAGTATAGTAACAGTTTGACTTGCTTATTTTAGGATAAGTTATAAACACATATATACACATTTTTGTACGCAATGTAAGCTTTTATATACATTATGTAGTGGCTTTTATAAGTTCATATCTACGTCCAGTCATAAAAACAAAGTGATAAGTACAATATCTGTAGTTATATCAAATACAATATCTGCAGTTGGATAAAAACACAACACAAGCTTATGGGATAGCAGTTTTACAAGAAGAGAAAAGTTATATAAAATCAATAGCAACGACTTCCTTAAAACTCATTTCATAATTAAGTCGATTAACAAAACCCGACACACGACAGTGGACAGCCTTAGTAATAGTAATGGTTAATTCAAACTACATGTTGTGATTTCTAGCACCACGTGACAGCATTATTTCCATTTCATATCTATATAGTTCTTTTATCTTCATTTACTTATATATTTATTATCATAGCCGAACAGAACACTGGTAATCCAAAACTTATGTTCAAAAACTTTTAAATTCCAAAAGTAAGTGAAATACATAATTAAAATAGCAATAAAGAGAAAAGAAGAGGAAAAGAATTATGAAAGCAAAAAATCAATAACACATGAGAGTTTACTACACCACTCAACAGTTTAATAATAAAGGACATGTTTAACCAAGTGCGTCTTTCAAAAAGGTCGACAGATTCAAGCAATTAGATAAATTTCGTTGAGGATTTCGAGCCAAACCACGTATCGCCAATCTTAGAAAACAGATTAAATAAGGACGACATAAACGGTATAGTTTGGTAACCGTACAATCCCTTCATATTCAAGAAGAAGAGATTAACGCAACACTCAGCTTTTTAATAACGTACGGGTCAAAAAAGTTGTTCCACGTCTAACAAACCCAAAAAAAGACTTAGACGTATTTGCCATAGAAAGGCGCTGCAAATGGAAATTCAATTTTGAATCATTGAAGAATGTAATATTTTCTAGCTTATGACAATGTACATAATAATTAAAGGATAGACCTAGTGAGTGTTGGTTTTTTGCACTTGCTCACATTTGAGCACATATCATTTCACTTACATCAATTAGATAATTGAGTGAGGTCATCTTGAAGTAGCATATTATCACTCTCCCAGTGACCATTAGAACGTTCTAATTCTTTATGCATGAAGATAGATCATTAACGAACAATAAAAAAACCAGAAAGAAAGGTGGCTACTTTGAGGCACACCCGAGATAACCTTAGTACAGAGATTTAACCGTCAAAACGAACTCGTTGAGTACACCCATGTATGTACGATATCAACAATTTGATTAAATGAAGGGGCAGCCCATTATGGTTTAACTAATACAAGAGAAAATAATGCGGCACACTATCAAAGGCCTTTAAAAAATAAATGTAAAGTATGTCTGTTTTTTTCTCGCCGAAAAAGCCTGAAGCACTCTACAAATTAATTCGAAGAGACTAGTCGTCGTAGATTCACTCTTAGTAAAATCCGCCTGTCAGTAAATGATCATACAGTTTAGTAAAAACACTACGCTTTGCAATATCTCTGCAATTGCTTATGAGATTTTTGGGATCATGCTTATGAAGTAGTGAAATGTAAGGTTGCTTCAATAATTACGGGAAGTTATTTTTCCTAAATCAACTACTAAAAATAATAGTTAAGAAAGCACAAAGTACGCCACCGCAAAAAAGAAGCAATACATTGTCAGGGCCAGGAAAAGAGAACGATTTCAGCAAACACAAGGCCTTGAAGGGTTCCGACAAGATGATTTCCGGAACGAGTTTAATCTGCTCACTTACGCAGGATATAACTTTAATTCTCTCACCATTAGTACATGGTGAAAACCCTGAAATAAAGATTGCTTTGTGTGCAAAAATCACCGTCAATGGACTGTATAGCTGAACTGTTAAATCCACTAGCTAAAGTACCAGTGTCACAACTCAGCAGCAGCGTCACAACTACAGGGCAGGTACAACTCGAGTTTTTAGATTTTTATACATCGAACTGCTTCCATTTGAAAGTAAAAACTAATCATAGTTTCTCTGTTTTCACTTTTTCTAATTGGCCAATATACCTTTCGAGTCATATAGTAACTCTGAAATAGTTCATTTCTCATCACATATATATAAAGAAACCCGCCATCTGTATAAGGGGTGAAAAAGGTAAAAAAAGAGATATTCTGTAATTTTCTCTATTACGCTGGTTTCGCTGTATAGTGATATGTGGATTTGCTATTTTCTATAACCTTTTCGGAGTGTGATTTATCAGCTAAGACGCTCTTAACATTCACCAGCATGCAGATAACTTGGTATTCTACTTTATGGTTTCTAGTAATCAATTTGAACTTTCTCTTGATTGACTCCATTAAGACCACTGCGCATATTCTATTCTTTGTTAAAGGGTAACACGATCATTAATTTTTCTGTCTTATTCGCTTAATAGAAGATCCTCTAGGCCAAATAAATCCCTGTTGGGAAATTGCCTAATGGCTTAGCTGTACGCCTAGCTGTTCGAATACACTAACAGATCTCTATACCATATATTTATTTTCCTTTAATAACGGTTCCAAATAAATTCATTGAAACGACCGTTTCGAAAATTTTCAAGGCTTCTGCCATTAAACATTAAAATTGTAAGATAAGGTGGTTGGATTTGGTAATGAATTCAGCTAAAAAAGCATAAATTTTCTTGCCGTTTTCCCTGTCCTTTCACTGCAAATAAAGTGTGAAACTTGTACCTCTGTCTTTGACTGACAAAACCAAGTCGGCACGATATTAGAATGTTAGATGGAATTTTTATCTTGCTAAGATTACAGACTAATGGCAAAAAATAATACAGAATCTATTTTAATAAAAAAGCATATCTCTAACACATGTGAAAACGTTAACTGCGTTTATATTTTCAAAATGATCCACGAAAGAAACTCCTATAATTTTTAAATTTTACATTCGAATTTCTTACGATATCTCGAAACTGACACTCTCTCAATAGGTAGTCGATTTTTAAAAAGTTAATTTAAACATTTTTTATAACCTAGGAATATAAAAGGGGGTGTTGAATGCAGATATATTATAAAAATTTAGATCTTTCTATTATTTCACTACATTTGCCGGCATAATTAAATACAGAGTGAAAGCAACTGTAGCGTTAATTGCAAATATCCGACCGGATTATATCTAACGAATAAGGACAAGATAAGTATCTCCATTTAATATAAGCTAATATCTATTTCTTTTATTGTAAGTACATTGGTTTGTATACAAAGCGTAAAGGTAAAATAAAAGTAAAATAAAACAAAATAAAACTAGATCATTGTATTTTTATGAACGCAGTGTATTTTAGTTCATAGTAGGCCAGTACGAGAATGATTAAGTATCATTCAGCATAATTTGAGACATTGATCCTTTTTGTGATTTGGTTTTTTTCCAGGTGTAGGAAGTAATCATGCAAGCAGGCCACATTCACCAAAACAATCGTCAAATGTACTCTTTGAGTTACGTCAAATCTGACGGCAAGTAATTTTCCATCACTAAGAACAATTTGCGTTAGTATTGGGTATAAACCAAAGAAAGTTTTGCGTTTATTGAAAAACAGCTGTAAAAAAAAAACATAAACAGCTGTTAGAAAATGAATTATTAATTCAAAAATTAAAAATTAAATTGTGTGCAAAATTAAATTTTTGAAGCGTGAAGAAAAAGAAAAAAAAATTTGGTAAAAGTAAGTACATTTTTTTTTCAAATATCGATATAAATTAGGGAATGTTAACCAATGTCTACATTTTCGTCACAATGTATCGTAACTTCCATGTATGCTCCTTTACTGAACAGGAGAACAATGACAACCGCGAGGTACAAGAAAGAATCACCACGAGAAAGGCATTACAGGATGCTTCCGACCACTTAGGGCCACCTCAAAACGAGTAAGTAAATTGTTTCTAATATTTACAAAGACGCATAAATACATGTTGGGATGGTGTATGTAGAATTATGCGAAGTTCGCGCGTTTCCAAAGGCTTTTCATTATGTCGTGGGAAAAATTGGTGTGAATGGCGGAATGAGAAGTGTATACATACCGCTGGCATTGCGCTTAGTGCTGACTCTCAAGTTGTTGGCTTCAGTAGGTTACCAACGGCTGGGTTGCACTAACCATACCGTAAGCGTTGCGCAAAGCACATTATCAACTGTCATATAAGACGCGTTACAAGAGTTGGAAACAAAACCTTTTGTGAAGTGGAATCAATGGACCGTAAACGCAGATACGAAGGAATGCTTTAAAATTCGTATTGCTACAAATTTCGTATTCAAGGCGATAAGATTTTGAACTTTTTGTTTTACAGCAAACAACAACAATAATATTATCACTATTTGTTACAGTAATTGTGAAAATGTAATCATTTTCATTATTCGAAAAGGAAAGCACACACAGAACGGAATAGTAGTAAGCGTGTAGTAAGGTGATAGTGAATGTTCGGCTTCTTTAAAAAAAAAGATACAAGCAAATCGATTGGAAAGCGAGAATTATTGTGAAAAAATGCACTGGTGTGTATAAAAGTTAGTATTGCAGTATTTAGTCTTTTGAAAATTTAACTACACTTTTTGAACATTTCTCTAGGTCGCTGGCGTATTCGGCAGGAAGAATGGAAGTGCTGCTACAGCTCTGGGAGAGCCGCACAACAACGCTGCGCAACATTTGCGTCCTCTACAAAACGGAATGAATGAATGCTCCAGTACTGGCAACCTATAAAAATGATGGTGTTCATATTTGTGTGGAGGCACTTCAGTTGAGACAATTGGATGAGGAAGTTAAAGGATTGCTGGCACAAAATTTATATATATTATAGAAATCTTAAAAATACAAATAATTTTTACTTACAACTTAATTTCTTGCGAATCGTATATGATCATTTCATCATTCCAATTCCCTTACCATTTTATGGCCACCATAAATCCCTACGAATTTCCTTTTTCTCTCAGTTATTAATTGGCCTGTTGGCGGTAATCAATAGTCTCCCAAAAAAAAAAAAAAAAGAAAAGAAGGCGATAACTACGGTGAAAGTCGCCATTATCCCCTAATTATTTCATTTGTAAAATTTTGCTGATGAACTACTTCGTGAATATGAAGTTAACAATGTTCCTAGTAGTCGCGCACACTACATGTTGACTATTGAAAACAAATTTTTTTTGGGAGAGAAAATATTTGTTCATACGCTCAAATATTGACGATGTGAAAATAATTTTACTTTATACAATTCTCTATATGTATTCACTGTCATCAATTTTGCTTGCTTAAGGGGTTGAAATATTATTTATATATATTTATTAAAATTATTCTTATTCTTTAAGATTTTTAATATTATGGTCCTACAATATCAATCGAGATTATTTCAAAACTTTTTTAAGGGTTCATTTCAGATGGTTCTTTGGTTCTCGATTTTGTTTCTTTGACAAAAGTCTCAGGTATCGCAAAGTTTTTTTACCATTTGATTCATATTTTTCTACATAAAGCTTTCTTATTCTTGTCCTCCTATCCCTCAGTTTATAAATTTTCATATCTCTCATTTTAATGTTCGTGTTGTCATATTTTAATGTTCATGTTTTTGCATTCCTTATTCAATATTTATATTTTCATACCTTCATATTTCGTTTTAATAATCATATTTCTCATATTTTCGTTTTCTTCATTTAATATTCATTTTGTTGATTTAAGACTCATATTTTCGTGTATTTCCTTTATTTTGATATTCATGGATTGTGGTGTGGTCAATTTTGACGAGAAGGTCTAAGGAACTGCAATGTCAATTGCAAGTATTACGATTAATATGCAATGAGTAAAGACGAGATAAGTGTTTATTGTAAATTAAATATAGTAGTATGTATAATGCAGAATATAAGTAGATCGTTGGATGATGCTCACCAATGCAATGTATTATTACAAAAATCAGATATTTAATGATGGAAATATTCATGAAAACTAGTCGATTTTCTAAGAAACAAACCTAAAAACAAATACACTCGAAGACATAGTTATGAGTTTTTATCTGTCTCATACAGCTGACGATTCGCGAAAAGATTAACAACTAGCAGAAATTAAGCGGAAAGAGGGATTCACACAAAGATGTCGCCATGAATTTAAGTAATGGTAATTTCTTGTAAAAGCCAGCTTAGTAAGCAGCATTTTGCAGACGGTGAAGAGAGTAGAGTCAAGAGAGCTGAATGGCAATATTTGAACGGATAGGAAGCGTTTTAAATAGTTTGTAAATAGGTCTCCGAAGACTTGTAAAAAATACCGATACTATCCTAAAAATCACTATTCAGCAGGAATGGAATAAAAAACGTAAAGATTACGAAAGACAGTTTCACGTTACAATATTTTAGCGCCACTCAGCACAATTTGAAGCATTCAAATTTCAAGAAATTGTAAGAATGAAACGATTTTGATTAGTTATATGAATATATCAAATGCGAACATATAAACGTTCACACTAGGCGAACATTTTAGCTAAATGCATGCACTTTCTTACATTCGGAAAACTTTCGCGTTCGTAACACTTCACCACAAATGTGCGGGGAAGAAAATAGTGATTTAACATAATCTTAAGCTTCCATCATTGCATAGGTCCAATTGCATCATTGCATAGGTCATTGATCCCCTCTACTCTGAATCTTTCCTTAATAATTCCTCCGATAAGCATTCGTGTTAACAAATAAGTAAATACTTTTGTGAAAATTTGTTCTTTAGTTCAGTTTTCTATGATATTACTAGCAGTTTACGAACCAAATAAAGTTCACAAAGTGATGGAATTATTATGTAAAAATCACCCTTTAGACGCCAGCTATTAAACCAAACGTACTACCGGCGGCAAACGTAACGTTCTCGTATACGTGGTTTTATATATTGCATAAATGTGCATAAAAATATATATATGTCGTTGCATGTAGATATTTCGCGTGTCAAAAGTGAGTTTTCCATACATTTTAGGAAAAATTAACACAAGTGATGGCTGAAGGAGAATCTACATAGTTCCGGTGATTAGTTTGGCCCTTACTTTAAAATTGTAGTCTCATGGCTACCAATGGCTGGTAGGTAGGAATTTTCACTCAAGCACTACGCAGCACACCCTTTTTGCTGTTATATCAAACACACAAAGTGGAAGAAAAATTTTGCGTTGAATGGATTCGTCTTCAGGATTTAATTTCCGAGATCTTCCAAATGAGGCGAATAAGTGGAAAAATATCAACGGCCACATCTTCGGCACTTTCAAGTTGAAGTATATTGAAATAAAAGATAAAAGGAATAAATCTACTTTAAAACGGCTTGTAAAAATTATAAAGTTATGTTGTTCATGTAAATCAGAATAAGTTTTGTTTTGCGACTTATGCTAATATGCTATACATTCTTTAAAGGTAAATTCTTATGAGTTATAAACTCGAATTCACGCGGTCGAATTAAATAGTTATTTTCTTCTCACAGTTCTAGCTTGCTGCCATGGGACGACTTAAGCTCGTCTTTAATTCCTGTTAAATATTGCGCTATTCAGTCATGATTTTGCAATCTCTTTTTCATATTGTTGACTACTCCTAACGTGCTCCCTAAGCAAATCCAAGATGGCAGACCCTACAATGTTTTTAAATCTTTATTTCGTCCGCTTTTAAACATATATGAGAAACACGAAATAAGCCATTACATTAAAATTTGACATTAAAAGTGTACTAACGGCTATGTTCCGTTTGTGATTGGCAACGCAATCTTTATAAAAGTTTCAGTTGATGCGCGAAGTATACCCACAGAATGTCGCCTCAACGTTTGTTAGCTCGACAATTCTCTTTCTCCGCAGCCAAAGTCATCTGCTCACTCGGTCCTCGTCTGGTTTTTGTATGGGAAATCTGTTGGCACTTAATGCTCTTTTTGTCTTCTATTGGTGGTCCGCCCAACGGTAAGAATAAAACAAATACAAAGAAAATGGTAGCACAATTTTTGTAAACTTACTTTATTATTATTATTATTATTATAAATTTAGCCAGAGAATAAATTCTAAAACTAAAGTCTTAAAGCACTAGCGTCTGAGGTTTTCGGCTTTATTAAAAACTCTACCGCACTTGAGATTTGAACCAACGATCATTGAGTTGCTAGTCGAGGCTCCTGCCACTCAGGCGGACAAAAAGTTACTTTATTTTACTTACAACTTATCCAAATCCCGTGCCGCATAATGTGTGATACCGACTCAGGAAGCAAAAGAAGTAACATTGCAATTTGTCATTTTTTTTGCCATCAATGTTTATTAATTCACTTCATTTCGTTGTATTAACAATTTTAAGTAATTTTTATTTTATTTATGTTAATATGATTTTATTGCTGATTGTACCATTTGGTTTGTTTGTAAACAAGCAGACATGAAATTTAGCTTTTATTTGTCTTTTTCGAAACTTATATCGGACAATGAAAGTCGTAGATGATGCAAGGATGAATGGCTTTCGAGTTACGCCAGGAAGTTAGGGCCATCTAACTAACAGATATATATTTAGTGCCCAGGTGTTACTGTAAGAAAAGGTCCGAGTAAAAAGCGAAATGTATAAAAACGATTTCGTGCTATCCACTGATTTGTCTTTCATCGAATTGTACTAATTCGTATCAACGAGATATAGTGCACATTTTGAAAAAAAAACATTAAGTAAATTGAAGCTAAGAAACAGAAAGGGGGAAAATAAAAAAATTTGGGACTGGCTCGAAATTATTATAATTTGAGTAGTTCAATGCAAATATTTCTGTTTTGCAAATTTTTTATATATTATGTTTATTTAGCAAACTCAATCAATGAAGACTAATGGGTGCCCGAAGCTCATCCTTTAGTACGTATAGATTTTAATATAATAATAATATGCAATTGCTTCGAACTTAACGAAGTGTGTGCCTGACTGATATTATGACTATGATGTATCGCAATTTTCTAATAAAATTAAAAATTATACTATAAAATAAATAAGCAACACATACTAATTAAAATGTGGCAACCCATAACTGACATGCAATGTAGTCTCTTCCCTCTTACGTCGGCTGTGAAGGATACATAATATTTATATGTCAAATATAAGTACGTGATAGCAAATAAGAAATGACAAACAACAACAAGAAACCAACGAAACGGCAGTTGTTTTCATATAGTGGCACTACTTCTTCGTACAAGTATTGAGATTATAGGAGAGACACGTGATGCTGTGAATAGGTACCATTAATGTAGTTTAGTTCGATTTCTATCCTCTTCGTTAGCATTTGTTCGAACATTGTATCCTAAATTTTTGTGGACGTATCATAACTTGCCGCATTATGTTCGTGTGCTAGACTCTAAATAGTAAATATTTTATTCTAGTGAAAGAAAATGTTTATAAGTGGTTGCAAATTAAACCAAAACAGAAATAGTGAAGTAACAACAAATCCACGACAACATTTATGAAAAATTTGATAAATTTGTGTATATTGCATGTGAGTGTAAGTATTTGTTTACAAAAACATTTTTTAATCAAACACAACAAGCGAACAGCAGAGAGCAAGAACAACAAGCGAACACCTAGCGGACAACAAACACAAACTTGCCTTCCTATCTACGATCAGAGAAAGAAGGTATGCTACATTTTCATCCGATTAAAAATTGAAGGAAATACGCACACACATATATACCAGACATTCGACAAAATAAAATGTTTTTCATTGCCTACTGTTAGAACACTTAAAGCCGCCAAAATTGGTAGAAAGTATTACTAGTCCATCTGTTGGCAGGCCCTCTTTTCATATAAAAATTAATTTTTTTTTTATATATAAACGTTCACGTCTAATAATACGTACGTAAATCTAATAGTTATTGATAATGGAATTAATGTTCACCAAAAGAGCAACCATATTTCAAAGAGAGCGCACAATAAAGTGATTCAAAATGAATTTTCTTCAAGTGAATGTGCGAACTCTTACTATTCATTTCATCGCAGTATTAATTTTTTCATGTATGTTTAAGTTTCTGTCTTTGCAAAACTCCAAAGACTGAAATGCAAACGTAAAACGCTGTTTAGTTTTCTTCTATACGTAATTTATATATTCATCAATAAAAAGGCTTTGTCTAGACAAAACTTAAATAATAAATTTATTTCCGGAAAAAAATGATTTTATACAGTGGTGAAGAGTTAGCATAACATCAATGTCCGTTTCTAGGATGGGATTTAGTCAGAAGAGTTTGTTTTTAATGAATCGCACATTCCGGATTTTACTATGCGAGATACTTGAGCCAGTGAAAAAATGCATTGCTCTGAGAAATCTGAAACCACCTGGAAGAGGAGATGTTTTACGATTTTCTTGAATAAATTAAAATACTTTAATTTTGAAAAAGTATTAAGTTAAGATAAACCGTGTTATGGGCTATTTTTTTTTCTTAGGAGTTTATAAATCGAACACTGGTTTTATGTTCTAGAGAACTTTACTTACGGGAAAATTAAAAAATTATCGCCACATTGTTGTTTTTAACCACCGCTTTAAATTATGACCAGTAATAAACACACTTTTTGAGCACGAAAGAATACTAAAGAGAAAATAGTCTCAAAATTTTTGTTATATATTTCGAGAATCATTCGAGGATATACTTATCGTCCTTAAGCGCTCTTGCTTTAAAGCAAAAATACGAACTCTTCATTTAGCTTTATTGTAGAAAAAGGAGATCTCACCATTACTGTTCACATATATATTTAAACCTAGCTGTAGAGTGTTCACATAGAGTATAAAGGAGTTTACTTATGAGAGACAATGACAACTTATTATGCATTTTTGTTGTTATGTAAAAATTTGTACGTTCATGCTTGTAATTTAAGTGAAAAATTTTTCTCAAATTTAGCATCAGTTTCAGTAGTTTATTTTAACTTATTTGAAAATTTTTAAAATGCACTTTCACCTTAAGCCAAATATGTATATAATATGATTTACTAAAATAAGGCTGTATATAAGAGAAGATCTCTTATAGTACAGTACCCAATACGGAATTTTCATTTTCTAGTGGGTACAATATATGGCGGTGTTGTATTTATTTTTGATGCGCTGAACACCGTGAACGAGCCTTTTTTATCTAGGATACATGTTTGACATGATAAGAAAAGGGTGTTTCGCAACATTAAACTATGGACTTTGTAGATGTTTTAGGGGATGCTCCTGAAAAGATTCATCACGTGAAACAAATTTTTCCATTGAAATATCGGAATTTTTCTCACGCACTACAAAAAGTCTGCCTAAATCGAATGAATCCCTGCTGTTACGCTGCAATCTTACGACTTTTTTATTGACTTCTGTTCCCCTCAGACTTGGAGATATATCTTTAAAAATTATTTACGTTCATTTAGAACTACGGTTAGAAAAGATATTACTGTAGGGGAATTCGAAATTCTTCAATGCTTCTGATAAGAAATTGATATGAAAAGAAGTGAGTTTGGGATGAAGCTTTTGAAATTAATTTGGAGAAATGTTGTGTTTACTTCCAAAATCAAATTGTTGATTGGGGTGCAAATTTTCTGCAATATACTTTTTACTCATTTTTATTTAACAACTTGTTTAAAAGGCTTGCTTAGTGAGATGAAAACATTATTAGGCCCACCATTTTTAACATTATTTGCAGTTGTTTTTGGTTTCAAACTATGAATACCAGCAATTCATTCAATGCATACATGAGTTAATTACAGTCTTTTTAGCGCTACATTTTCAATGTCATTCAAACCTAGACAAATTCTTGTACTTGTTTGGCATATTAAATATTTATCCACGCCATCATTAATACGTTCCTTTTTCAAAATATGCATTGAAGTTTATCAAGTTGCGATACGAACTTTGCTCGGTACCATTAAAGTTTTCCAAACATGTTTCACCAAACATATTTTTGTAAAAGCTTTCACTTTTTAATGTGTTAATGAAATTACAGTTACATGAAATAAAGTCGACAGCCTGAGTGCTTTAGGGCTTTAGTCAGAATTCACGCTCTGTCTAAATTAATAATAACAATAATAAACTTCATTTATTTGCTTGTAATTTATGGCTTCGTAATGTATTGCAGAACAAAAAATTTCCCTCTAGCATCGCGTATTGAACAATATCTTGATATTGAAGTCAAGGGTTTGTTGGAAAATCTTTTTTTTTTTTTTTGGATTGCAAAAAAAGATCGTATCTAGGATTTAAACAATTAATGGTGTGAATCACAAACCCCTTACTCGAATAGTGAAGCTTTGGAGTTATTAGACTTCTTCTAGTTTTAGCCTAACGAAATTATAATAATGTAAAGAAATATAGGAGACATGTGAAATGTAGATATTTTCATGAAACTTAACATGGGACAGCACCTGTTCCGAAAGCCGACGCGGAATGTTTTGTGCCAAATAAGGGCTAGCAGTTGAAACCCAATTTAGTTGGTAACCTCCTGTTCGAGTACTATACTGTCTGTGTTTTTTCCGTTCATCATTCGTCACAAGCAAATGCTCCGGAATGGGTTAATAGATTCATAATTTCAGCTATTGAGATGTATGTCAACCCAGACCAGAAGAAGCAGGACGATCACTTAAACAATAGAGTAAATAGGCGTGATTTTTGATAGAGAGGATAATGCAGCAGAAAAAATGAGGAACGTGAGTACATCCAATCTGTAAGCTGTGAAGGCGTTCTTTAAGCTTATACAACACGGTTTCAGATATAATTTTACCCAATCCGCTCTCATAGCCTGTTCAAAGCGTCCAAGGGAGATCACTGCGATGACCTAGCAAGATTGAAAGAGGAATTATTCAAGAAAGTCCATAGATAATGGAGTAAGGGCTCGATGGAACTACGTTCACATCGTCGGAAGGAACACGCACTTAGCTAAACAAAATAGACAGCCGGTGCAGCATTCATATTCTTCTGTAAACGGTCGGTAATCTTAAGACGCATAGCATGGATCTCCCATCTGACGAGTTAGAGATTAGCGCCCTGCATGCAGCTTACCGCCATTCCGTCCGAATATTTCCCTTGGGTTTTAACCGCCATGGGATCGCTTCAGTCCACGATTACGCGCAGCATGCCCTATGTGCCAAGCAAAAAAAAGTCAATTTCCTTGTGACCGTTACGAACAATTGAGAAATGTCTACAAGGGCTACATGCAAATATAACAACATCAATATTGCCAACAATGGTAATGTCAGCAAAAGCAGCAATCTAAGCTGGAATAACTATTCTAACTATAGTGTACAGAATAATCATTGAATAATCTAATACGAGTTAGATCAACAATAACTATAACACGAATAGTAACCGTAATCAATACCAAAAGTGATAGTAAAACGTTTCGTTGCGATATATATTTCAGTCCTTCCTAATACTATTACGGATGGAATGCCCGTTGATATTCTGCGTGATACAAGTAGGTTTTTAATCTCTTTATGGCAGGTTTTTGATCTCTCTCTTTGCATAACCAGAGGGGTTATGCAAACATTTCGGCTGTTCTAAGTGCCCGGGCCTAATTGGGAAACCAGTCGACACAATTGTGGTTCAGAGCGGGGCGACGTTGTTCTTGTCCAGACTTTTAACTAAACCAAACAGGTTTTCAATAAGGAAGGCAAGGTTTTAGGGCCAATGGCAGGGAAATTAATGTTCAGCGCTACCGTCCGAAGGATGCGAATATTACAAAGATTTTGGTTTTGGAAGAAGGAACAACATATCGTATGGTTGATCGAATTAAATTCAGCCGTTCTGATACCACTTATACTGTGCTATGAAAAGGCTTTGTCGATAATTTGTCGTTTAACAGAGCTGCTTTCAAAACTGCTGCCATGGCTAAAAAAGAAATCACCAAATCTTGTGTGATCAGGTATGTAGTGGCGATAACAAAGGCTCCACCTTCCAGCCAGAGATTGCATTATCTCTCTAGAAACAGTAAATCCAATTTGCGCCTCTCATCGTTATCAGCTTCGTAAGCCAGGTAAAACAAAAGAAACAATCCCTGAATGGACTCTAATGCTAATATCCCGATTTTGATAACAAGAGCTTTCAAAAAATTATATCAAGTGTTACTCAACAGCAGAAAAGCTTGAATTATAATTAGAATATGTTTAGCGTGATCATCAATTATCTCGTCATTCAGAGTGTTCGAATCTGTCGATATCTTTATACCTTGTTTAAAAAGCTTGTTCCTTAGTAAAAGAATTTGTATTTAGTGAGAGGCCACGTAGTGCAAATACTGGTTTTTCTGCTTTCTCAAAAAACGTAGTCTTTACTTTGGTTCAGTTATTATACCAACAAGTCTTAATTGTAACATTCGACCCACTTTCTCGTAAGCCGCAACCAATGAAGTTTCTTTTTTTTGCATTTACGCAAACCGGGCTTAAATCAGACCTTGATCTATTTGAAATTCAAACCTTCGGGAACGACAGGTTCCAGCGAACCAGAGGTGGGGTTTTGATTGGAACTGTCTTTTCGTCACAAGTATTTGAATTCTTATGCCCTGTTGCTATTGAATAGCATATAAAATCAAAAAGAAAAATATCCATATAAAAATTGGTTATATAATTTTGCACATAACGTGTTCCCTCTAACTTTTGGGACGATGGTTTCATACAATATTAATAAGAGGTGTTTTTGAAGCCTCTAAATTGCTGTGGTAACCACTGGAAAATTTTTTTGGAAAATACATCCTGAATCTCAACATAATCTAAGAAATGAATGCATTTTAGACAAGAATATTCCTCAATTCATTTGGAACTACGGCACACAACTGGGCGGAGCAATGTAAGATTTTTCGTCTTATTGTTAATGCCACGTGGTTCGTTACCATCAAAACTATTTATGATAATAACAATTTGAAACAACTCGCTTGTTCAGAATATGCCATCAGACTGGGTAATCACTTGATAATATTTCTGTTAGATTAATCCAATGAGATAAGAATATTGAGAAGACTTAATGATTGTTCCATTTAGAAATTAATTTATTTTTGATACTGAAATTTGTGACGATCGCTTGCAACTGGGCCAAGGGCTACCACCAAACATTCGCTCCGAAAAATTTATATTGAAAATAAGTTGGTATATTCGTTCGTTTATAAATACTCTTTATTGTTGTGGAATTAGTGCTCTAATTAGATAATGAATGTTTAAATAGAAAAGAGTCGTAAGAAGAAAACCGCTCCCATTACTAACAGGCTAGCTTATAGTGAAATTCTGTCGCCTGTGGGCAAAACGAAAATCCGTGTATGCAAAAGAAACCCTGCGCGTGGAAAGAGAAACTAGTACGTAGGAAAGGAGAAATTGCCATAGGCAGATGGCCAGCCTATGCAGCGGTTCAAATCATTATTTGCTGTAACATGAGGAATCCATGAAGCCTGCAACATTTGACGTTCCTTTCGCTTATGTAGACACACACTATAGCATTACAAAATGTTAGATTGGTAAATTCAACGGCAAAAAAGACGACTAACGTATGAGAGATTGGCATGCACCACTATGTTTTTCGCATTCTACTCTCCAGGTTGTTTTATTTGATACACATGTCGCTGTGGTATTAATAAAAAAGCAATCGCGGTGTCTACTGTACTCATTTTAGAATTAACAAATTTTTAGACAGATAATGTATTTTCATTTAAGCAATGTACAAAATAGTTTTAAACATTCTGTTTTATTTGCCTTATGATAAATAAGCATGAACCTTACAAAAGAAAAAATAAAAGAAAATTTAATTACTGGCAACTTTGTTTGTAAAGTAAATGTGGATAACTTCAGCCTTCCAACTTTTTTAATATCTGAGCAACGAGCAAAAACCCACAAATTTTTGTTAAAAAAAACGCAGTTGCATTCAGTTTACACTCCACGAATTGGCGTCTGCTGTGAACAATTTGGCCCATCTTCAATATCAACTTGCGTGCAAAAATTTCCAATGTTTCTTTCAAATTTGCAGTCGATATCTTCATTTTTGTGACCAGGAGAGTGCCAACAACACACACCACACAGACGCACAGACAGACAGACATGGCTAAATCAACTCAGAATTTCACCCTGATCAAGATTATATATGGTGTATAGGGTCTCTAAAGCTTCCTTTTAGGTGTTACATATATTATTCAAAAAAAGCAAAATGATACATCATATCCGCATTCTACAGTGGTGGGTATAATAAACTCTGCTTTAAACATTTTTTATTACCTATTTTAAATATAATAATGTTATAAAAAATATATAATAATAAGAATTTTTGTTCAATATTGGAAAACAAGTAAAAACAAAAATATGTAAAAACCATTGCCAAGTAATCCACGCAACATCATAACCATAAATTCAATAGTTATAATATTACATTTCTTGCGTTAAAATAAAGAGAGTACATCTCGCCCGACAAATAACATTTTCGCCACCCTAACAATATTTCCATACAAGAGCCACCGACACTGACATTTATATCACAGAAGGAAAGTCTATTCGAACAGAAACAGATAAGTTAACCAAATACGCGCAGGCAAAAATAATGAAATGTAGAACTTCGGAATATATTATTGTATATCTTAGCTTTTTTGCTTTATTCGGGTCTAAAATAAAAAAATCTTTAATAGAATAAGGTGTGTGATTTAATTTATATGAAATATATTAATCTTTTACGTGAAATTCAATTTAGTTCTGTGCATTCAACAATTAGTGCTCTTGGTAAAAGTCTCTCTTTTTTCTGTTAAATTGTGTTTATAGTTTGTTTTGCTTTCGCTCTGTGTTTACAGTGACAACGAAAGTGGGAAGTTTGGTTTATTTGTTGAGAATTTTTGTGCCGTTCAATCTTTTAGTTTTTTGTTTTTTATTTCTTTTTTTTTGCTGCTGTCTTCATAATTTCCTTCTGCCGTGTATCACTGGACATAGATTGTCTTTTTACACCATGTCGTATGCAAACAGGCCCAGAATCTGAACGATTCATCTCGTGGTGGCTCATCGAACGTTTTTACCATGCAAAGTCCGTTGGTCTTAATGGCCGTGCCGCTGATGCAGTCCTTGATCCTTCAAAAGGCTTACGATGGTCATGACCTGACTGTAGGAAGCGCGACATAGATTTCTACAAACTCTTTTCGGAGACGAGAAATTCTTTCTCAGATTTGAGCAAAAATCTCGGCTCCTTATGGGAGAAGTTTGAAAAAATTAAGACTAGGTTTGACGAGTGTCGTTATATTGAGCACTCATCTTCTTCCCCAGCTAGCAGAGTTACAATTCGTAGCGTAGCGTGTGGTACGTCACCTCTGAGCTTTCCTAAATCTGATTCGTTGGTACAAGTTAGCGCTTCCCGGTCGGTCGGTAACAAAAAAGTTACAAATAACACAGCAAGTCCTTCGGGTGTAAGCTATGCTGAAGTGGCAAGCGTACCTCCTGCCACTGGCGTCACTCACTCGACTCTGGCATCATCGCCGAAAAATAATAAAGAGAATAATAAATCGTCCTCTCCTCCTGGGTGGTCGAGTGTGAAATTGGGCATGTCGCACAAGCTGCTGTTGTAACTGTAGTTACCCCTTCTTTATTCTCCACATCTCAAAACTCCCCAGTCCTGAACCCCACTGTTTCTAATAAGGATGACATTTGTTTGACGGCAGTTCCTCCCAGAAAGGCAATATTTGTGTCAAGACTGGCAACTGATATGTCCGTGGATAACATAAAAAGTTATCTGGCGGCGAAAGTCCCAATTTAAAGCGTGTTAGTATTTTCAAATTGGCTCCTTCTCAATCTAGAGAAATCTCGTCTTTAATATTCTTGGTCCGACGGAAAACATGGATATGTTGTTAAATAAATCATTGTGGTCAGTTGGGGCCCTAATTAAGAAATTTAAACCCCGACATCCTCCCCGTAATACCAATGCCGTAACTCTTTCCCCTTCAGAAAACTAAATGTTTCTTCAGGCTTATTTCTCATTTACCACAATGTTAGGGGCCTAAACTCAAAAATTCGTTCTACTTTCCTTAATTCAGTGAGCACGGAGTTTCCCTGTTTGGCCTTCACTGAAACTTGGTTAAAACCTGATCTACATTCATCGGCATTCTTCCATCGTTTGTTTCAGGTTTTCAGAAATGATCGACTGTATCGCAATGGTGGCGGTGTTTTAATTGCCGTATCTGCGGCAGTCCCATCCTATTCAATTGAATTTCCCACAACTCCCGACCTTCAATTTATCGCCATTCGAGCGAAATTTCCTAATAAACAGTTATATGTAACCTGTTCCTATATTCCCCAAAATTCTGATATCTCCATATATAAGAAACAGGTCGCCTTCATTTGTGAAGTGGCCAAGCAATTTAAACCTACTGAGTTTGTCATTGTTGGGTTAATTCAATTTGCCTTAAGTCACTTGGTGTAACAGTGGTAATTCTGGCTGTTTGGTTCTTACGTTAACATCTGATAGAGCTGTTGTATTCTTTAACGAATTTTTTGATCATAATTTAGTTCAATACAACCACTATTATGTACACTGCTTAAATGAAGATACATTATTTGCTTGAAAATAGGTTCATTTTAAAATGAATAAGGCAGACACCGGATTAACTTTTTCTTAATGTGTGATATGGGTATCAAATAAAAGGACTTGGAGATTAGAATGCGAAAAATATAGTGCTGGGTATGTAAGATACGGCTCCCGCCGAATATAATTTTCTTACTTGTTGAATATTGTCTTTAAATTTGAGGAAAAATTTTATTGTTAGAAATGAAGTAACAAATAATCGCTTACGCGAGTAGGACGTTAATAATTGTTACCATTATCATTTGTTGTAGTGGTAATGATGATTCCCGTGTTGTTGTCCTTTTGCTTTTTGCTTAATAGTGATTCTTATTTTTGCGGTTGGTGCTCCGATTTTAGTTCTTTATTTCCTTTTTTTTCGCTTAGTGATATTTTCCACAGTTAATTTAAAGTTTTTTAGACTTTCAATTCTTCAGTGATTTTTTTTTAAATAATCACCACTTTGGTAATTTTCTAAGTTTCATTGCTTGAGTGATTTTTTCCTTTTTAATAAGATTTTGGCGTACTGCTTTAGGGGTGTTGCCCTTTTCCATTGGGTGCCATTTGAATAAAACGATATTTAGTATTTGAGTACTTGATTGCAAGTGGGTTATTTGATATATATTATGCTCAAAAGTAAACAACATATTTTATTACTGTTAAGTACAGTGCACTCGCTTCTGCTTTGTTCAATCTGCTTAAACGAAAAAATGGTAGGGTAAAAGCTTGGTTGATATGACTCCACCCAATGCTTCTTCTGGTCGCACCAACGTATTTGATTTGTTTCTTCCGGCACTTGGAACTGGAAGAGAACTCAAAAGAAAAAAAAGGCTGGTCGATTGGTTGACAAAAGACAAATTTTATTGATAAAACGACGAATATATAAATTACAATTGTTATAAACTAACTTAGAATTACAGTGCAATAAACAAATATATAAAATGATGCACTTGCATTTTTGCGTTTGTTTACTTCAGAAATATGAACGACTTAAAGTGTACCACAAAAATCCAACATAACCAAATTAATGTAAACAACGACGACACACTTCAAGGTCTGGATTACGTAACTTGCGATATTGTTGTCTATGGTCAGTTATGCAAAACAGACCAACACAAGAAATGAATGTGCAAATGGAAGTGCATGAACAATTGAACATTGTTATATTAATAAGTGCATATGAATGTGCAAATAAAAATACAAAATTGAATGAAATATATATTGAAACTGAACACACAATTAAACTGAATTATAATTGAATAGAATATATATTTAAACTAAACAACTACAAAAGTGCTTATTAATTAGATTTATTTCCTCATGAATAATAACATTCTTAATAGATACTTGAACATTTACAATTACCAAGAATTTTGGCATGAAGACATTGTTTCTAATGGAAAGTGCTGGTTAAGCAACTTGCCTCAACATTGCGGCAATAAGAAGAGTAATCTTCATACAAGAAGGAGATAGTGTTTATGAACGGGAGTAATTTTGCAGACAAATTGACGAATCAGAAATGGTAGTAGGGTAAATAATGGGTGCAAGGTCAGCCTGTCCGGTAAGTAGCTTTGTCCGCCCGTTTGTCTTATATGGGTTAAAGCATGTATATTTCTTTTAGCTGCAATTGTCGGGAGTGCTCGTGGGACAAAAATTTGAAACCTCTCTCTTACAGCCTTCAATCTTCTTAAGGTGACACTTAAGAATGGTCCTAAAATCAATAAATTTCGAAGTTCTATATTTAGACAGACATAAGGATATAGAGACACATTTGCATCACAAGTCTTTTGAAAGCGGTGCGATTCATTTGTACCCTGCTTCTTGTGTGTAAACTGTAGTCGTAACGGAACTCCGAAATACCAGTAGCTCTAAATGTGCGGCTAAACAGGTTTGTCGTTTGGCTGCTGCTTACATAGCTGTCAGCTGCAGTGACTATGTCTTAGAGCATTCGTGTTATATCAGAGACGAAGAAAAACATACACATTCCAACATTTTGGTCAAAATGGAAATTATGATATTCTTGGGGACTCCTTGTGTATGAATAACAGTTATAAAGCTGTTAATTAGCAGCCATTTGTATGCGCGCTCGTTCATTCCCATTATTTGTATGGGCAAAGATTCTGTTATTAGTTTCTTGATATGATGTGTCATTCTGTCAAACGTTTTCAAAACAGAAGCAAATACAATTCTGTGCTTTCAGGTGAATGTGGGTTTTGGTATGCATATAAAAGCGTACCTGTTAGAAAAGAGCAGGCAGGGGGTATTTATATAGCAAATATAATTTGTTTTCTTCTCATCGTTTATTTTGAAGAATTCTAAATTCTGTGTTCGCCAAATGCTTTGATTAATTTCAATGAAAATTTTCGTATCAAAAAATATGAAGAAATTGTTTATTATTAAAAAAATTTATGTTGTATGTTATATGTTATGTTATCTTCATCTAATCTACTTACTTTATTTATATACTTATTAATTTGAATAAGTTATTCACATATATTTGAAATATTTTATCATATATTCCATGTCACACATGAGAAATTCAACACGCCGTTTGTTTATATTATATTATTACTATGTTGTTTAAATTCCAGGATTCAATTCAATTTTAATTTTGAACAAAATGTAGAAAGCATACACATATTTTCTTGCCTCTGGTTATACGGACTTGGCGTACTAATGTTAATAATAACTTAATGTTATTTTTCGTTCGCACTTAGCTTAGCGTCGTTTATGCAGAAATACATACAGTGGGCTGGGTATTTTTCTGTTGCGTCTGCCTAACATATGTGTTGGTAACCGTGTTTGATGAATTCTTTTATGAATATTCGCTAAGTGACAAAGGGTGCGTAGTAATAGAGTGCGTAAGTTGCAACCGTGTGTAATATAAGTTGAGTAATTCTTCAATAAGAAACCTCAAAATTTTGTTTAAGATTACAGCGAGTAAAATCTCTTTTGATGTTTGTGTTATCAATACCAACAGTAGCGCTGAAAATTAGCTGCATGTAATTGCTTGCTCTTTAACTGTCATTATTTGTGTGGACGTAAATTTTGTTAAAAAGTTCTTCATATGACATTAAACTCTATCAGATGTCCACAAAGCAAAAGTGTATAGAATTCTGTGTTCTTAATTTAACATGAGCTATGATATACATATATACACGCACGAAAAAACTAAAGAGTAGATACCAAAGATGACTTGTCTTCGTTTCACCGTTTATTCTATTTTCAAAATTTCTAAATTTTTTGTGCAAACCAAATATTTAAATAAATTTCTGTGGATGTATTGGATTATATGAAGAAGTATAAAGAAATGATTTATAATTAAAAAATGGTTACGTTAGAGGAGTAATCCATATTGGTTAAATTTATTTATTATTTGCACATTTATTAATTTTATTTTCACATATATACACATATATTTAATATATATATTGTACTATATATTTTCCTTATCACGCGTCAGATATAGCGTAGGGCGCGCTACCTATTTTTTCACAAGACGAGTGCCAAGAAATATATTCTAGAATGTCCTGGAACGTGTGAAATATATTTCTATGTAAATAAAATTAATGAATTTGTAAATTATAAATAAATTAAATAAAAATTAATAATTCCTTTTAAGTTGACCTTCGAAATTTTTCGTGACGTACGCAGACTAAGCTAGTATGAAGACACAATGCAATACGACTCATGCGTTTCTTCATTCTAAATATATGTAAACTTATACCAACCGAAGGTAATGAGATTCGTAAAAAATTCGTAATGATAAGAAAATAATTTTTAACTATACGAACTCACACATAACAAAGTCGAGAAAACAATATTGAGCTATATATATTCGGATATGATTTATTTCATGATATATAATCAATTCAATCGTATTCAAAAACAATATGTTCATGGTCTATAGTGGATTAAGATGTGCGCACAGATATATTAGAGGGAACAATATTAAATGACCGCGTAATAGCCCATTTGCATGAAATTACAGATACTATTAAGATATCGAATATCGCCATTTCATAAGATTAATTCCGTCACCCTTAACATTAACAAAGTATTATATGCAAAAACAAGTTCTGCAAATTTTTTGCTAAAGTTCAGCTGCTTTCAAAATATGCACCATAACCATCTATTGTCTTTTGCTTCTCGACGAGTATTCTGGCGGTCGAAACTTTGTGGTGTTAAGGGCAAACAGATATGAATCCATATTTTCAGATTTTCAATTTTACAGAGCCGTTAATCTGTTAAATATGATTGCATCGATATAAACCAGAAAGATATTGGTTTGGAGGAAAACCTGAGAGAAACCCCCAACTTAAATTGAAGATCAGGTCCTGGGATTTTTATGGCGGAAAAAGTATCTTAATTTAATCTTATGAAACTTATGTTTGTACTCATTTCATATCGCCTTAACGGAAGAATTGTATTACTCGTTATTCCCTGAATCACCACTCGAGGCCATATTAATTTAAAGTTTATTTACGTTAAGCTTACACAACATTTAAGTAGAAGGAATTTGAAAATAAATAAACTGAACTTATTACTTACAGTTTGTCGTATTCCAGTAGTATGTATGCAATCGTAAATGTTCAGATAGTGGGTTTTATAACTACAAACTCTAGTCAGACCATTTGTCTATGTAGTCTAACGTCTCGGTCCTGGGCTAAGTGGCTATCCTATATGGTTCCTAAGTTATTAACTCAGATTATTAGAGATGAATAACCCTGCCATGTATCGTGCAGTACTGTTGAATCCTGATGCAGAAAATGCATTCTTGTTTTCCTCTATAGTTCTCCTCGTTGACTTAGTTGACTTACTTCGAATGTGATAACTCCCCCACATTCCATTCCGGTCCTTATTACAATTATAAAATAAACAACTCTGTGCACGCAATAATTAACCAGCTACATATACCAGAAAAGTTAACAATATCTGAAAATAACTTAGACTATGCTAAAGACATGTGAACCACTTATGACTAAGTGTGAGAACTTTGTGACTGTGGTCTATACAGCGTGCATATTTTTCCAATTTAATTCTGTTAAAAACAAGAAAAAGAAACGCAGTGCCGTAAATGGTATTCATCTCTACACTTTGATATGCACTGAACGACAGTTTATAAAGCACTAAAACAATACCGTATAAGCATCAAGATTCAAGTTTTACGTATCCCCAAAATTTCGAAAAAATAGGACGTGTCCTATTCGTTTTATGAAGCATCCCGTTTCAATTGATAGAACTTATTCCTACGTCTAATATATTACCTTGTTAGTTGCTGATCGTATTCCGCCATTGGGGTTCAAATTGTGTGTTGATGAACTTTGTGGAGTTTCGTTAGAATTTTTAAGTCCTTAAGGAAACATCAATTTTCCAAGTGAGTTGCAGTCGTCCTCATTCATAAAGACGTTAAGAGGCCTCTAATTGAGAATTATATTGCTAAAGTAAGTATTTTACTGAAATTATTAGAGCATATAATTGATCGTCACATTTATTTATTTAAATGCTTGCTAATCCATAATAGTAAACAATTTATTTTCGAATCATAATGAGATGTTAAGATTGCAAATCAGTTTAAATACGATATAGGCAAAGCGAGCGCATTAAGCAATGTTGGTTTGCTATACTTTAAAGAATCCTATATTGAAATTAAGTGATAGACATCTTTTGTGAATAGATGAAATACTCAGTATTGAGTGAGTTCCTCATTGAGGAAGAAAGCCTTTTGCATTTTTATAGATTTAACTTCGTAAAATTTAACGAGCACCATTGAACCAAATTATTTAAGTCAATTTAAAGCTGATATGATTGCGTTACCAAGAAGAAGGAAGAAAAGCGTTTACCATCGTCAGCGTATGTTAAGATATGGCTGGATTTAATCATCGAGGGGAGATCATTAATGTATAGATTAAATAAAAGGACCCTAAGTGGGACGTCAGACTTCATGGGAAATTTATCTGAGGTGATGAAGTTAAACAGAACCGTGAACGATAGGTTATGAAGATCTTATCTATTTCATTAAGTACAAAAAGAAGCCAGAGAGATTGTGGAGTTTGAAGGTCAATAACTTATGGTCAACTAAGTCGAACGCTTTGCTAAAATCAGTATATACTACATCCGTGCTAGAGTCATTAGAAAAAACGTTGAAGACATCGCAAGTAAACTCGAATCGATTTATAACAGTTGATCTTCCTTTCAGGAACGCATGCTGCAATGGAAAAATATAAGATTTAATAACAAACGTTTAATGCTGAATAATAATTCGCTCAAACATTTTAGGTAAGGCATTCAACTTGTCAAGGCTTCTATAGTTTTCAACGTGATGTCTGTTTCCACATTTGTGAAGCAGAATAAGGAAACTACTCTTCCTACACACAGGGCAAACACCTGATGTGAAGGACAGAGTATGATTTGAGTACACATGATGGAATGCCATCAGACTCAAGCGCACAACTATATTTTAGAAACCTCTACCCACGTAAAATGTCATTTTAGTTGGGAATCAAAACCGAGTTAGTGATCAGCTACGGAGAGTTAACATTTAAATCGGAACCAGCAGCAAAAAAATGTCGTTGGAAATATTCAGCAAACAGGTTTGATATTTCAATATCACAAGAAGATTCGTAGCCATTGAAAGAAATTTGCGAGGTATAGACGTAGATTTTTCTTTTAGAGTTGGCAAACTTAAGAAAATATTTAAGATTAAGCTGCAGTGAGGATTTTATCAACTGAAGATATCTGCAATAAAATTGGTGGCTGAGGTCTGAGGTTGGAGGCTGAGGTAAATCTATGCCTTGCAGCAGAATAGATGCAAGCAGAGCTACTTTTCATTAATTGTTTGATAAAGTTCATTTTTTCTAGTTTTGCAATATTTAAGAATCTTGTTAAACCTTGGTAGGTATTTGCCTCGAGGGTGACGTTGCCTGATCGTAACGTGTGCAGAAATAACTCCATTCAATACATTATAAAACGATGATAGTAGGGTTTCAATATTTAATAAGCATTTCTTCGCAGAAGATCTCCCACAAATATGTTAAAACTCGCCACTTTCCATTGGTTTCAATAAACCTTTTAAGAGAATTAATTGTCTGGTTTTCAGCATACGTACTTAAATGGATACCATCATATCTTTTTAACAAATCTCTTAAAGTGCTCTTTAACTGACTTAAGTGTAGAGAGTTTCTAGCAATGTTCTATTGTATATTAATGACCTTCCGTCTGCGATTAAGTCATTCCACATACTGACGTCCACCGAAGAAGTGTTCAGTTTCTGCAGTTTGTAACCACATTCGAAGGACCTTCAACCAGATGTAAGTAATAAGGTTAAGTCATGCTCAATCCATTTTTTAACGCTAAATTTAAGAAAACGCTAAAGACTCTCACTCTAAAGAAAATTCTCTGACAACAGAATACTTCATCGAACATTGATTAACTTATATGGCATGCCCCTCAATAATAAACTTCATTTCAGTTTGCATATAGAACTCTCTATGCTTGGTTTTAATGTTTACAACACCAAAAAGGAAGGTTCGGGGACTTTATGAAGTATAGGTATCCAGCGTGTAATTCTGAAACGATTAAGGTATGTCTTTCCGTTTGTGTGTCCCTGGTCGCAAAAATGAAAATATCGGCTTCAAATTTGGTAGAAGCATTACAAGTTAAAACAAAAGCCTAATTGGTCGGATCACACGCCTGCAGTAAAGAGTAACTTGAGCACAACTCAGTTTTTCTAAGCAAAAATGTGAGGGTCTTTGGTCATTATTTACAGATTATGAAGGATAAGAAGCTGAAATCTTCCATATTTACTTTACAGAAAATTTTACTATATATATGCGAAAATGGGAAAATCTGCCATACCATACATAGTTATAAATAGTCAAATATTTTCTTTTTTTAAATTTTTGAGGTTTTATGCTTATTAATCATAAGATGACCAAGACAGGATGTTTAATATTATTTTGTAATTTCCTCAAAGGAGGATATATTACCTGCCTAACAATGTGTTAATTCTCAAATTAATGTGGTGGGCAAAACGACCTGGTGGATTAATTTTTTCTTAACACTATCATCGATATGGTATCAAATAAAAGGACGATAAGATAAGGTGAGTATGTTAATTCTAAATTAATTATGCTGGGCGTCACCACATGGTGGATTAATTTTTCCTTAAGAATAACTTTTAGTGGACTAAAAGGTAGAAGATAATTTTAACCCATTCATTTTTTGTAACCTTAAATGAAAGCACGGGGCGGTAAAAATTTTAGTGGTAATGGCATGCAAGATTCAACCACACCCGAATTTAACTTTTTCACTTGTTAAGTGCTGGTTGAGAAAATTCAAGATCTTGTAATATTTTGTGTAAGGATTTTTAGCGCGTAATACTTTATTGGGAGGATTCCCCATGAATCCTTCCAGGTATGGGCATAACCGAAGTGTATTGGCCTGCCTATGCTGCTCGGCTTCATAAGCGCCAAGTCTGTCCGTCTCTTAATTTGCCAATAAGTCTCGGGAAGAGACCGTCCCTATAATTTGGGCGGATTGAACGCCTTGTAAGAATTCAGCGAGCTAAACGCTATGTTTTGAATTGCTTTTCAACAACAATTTTCTTTATTGAAATGTGCACTATTTATACTTAATTCTACAGGTAAAATTATGCTAGCCTAATCACTAATTAATTGGGGTGCCTGGCATCGTATTGCATTTCGTAATGCAATACTCAGCCAGTTGAAGTGCGACACAATTTTTGTTTTCCTTTTGCACAAGAATTATGCTGAATTTGCAGGCACTTCAAAGTGGATACATGTAACAATATGCGATCACATTACAATCTATACATTACAGAAAGGTTGTGTATTGTAATGGTTAATAGTTGGATATGCGTCAGTTGTATGGTTTCTGTCACATCGTCATAGGATGAATTAAATCAATCCAAAATCAACTCTCAATTTTTCCGTTAACGAACTTGTCGGGGAACCGTCATTTTTCATTTCATCGTCGATCGAATAAACAAAACGCTAGATGATGGACGAGCGTTTAGTTTTCTATCAAAATGAAGGCTTTTTTTTTTTTGCGTTTATGGAAAATATCCCAATTGGCTGCATTACGACTGCAATTGTAAGTTGAATCCAACCTCTCTTATAACATTAGACGTAAAACGTGGTGGGTTATTGGTACATATAAAACAAGCATAATCGGGGATTTCGAGATAGGTAAGTTAGCCTAGTGTTTATATGGTCAAAACACGGCACTTTGCTCCAGCAAATAGATGGCTTAGAATGCTGTAACAAAATGATACATTTTCGTTACCTAATGGTAACTTGATTACCACGTGCGGATGGCAATAAATGACATTTTGGGACCAGAATAGCCCCAACAGCGAATTGATCATAAAGTTTACCAAACGTGTTTTTATCAAATTAAGACCTGTAGAATGTATTGATGCAAGCAGTTGTTGAGTTTGTAAATCACTCAGTTGTATG
The DNA here is from genome assembly GCA_000688715.1 of Glossina pallidipes. Classification (NCBI taxonomy): domain Eukaryota; kingdom Metazoa; phylum Arthropoda; class Insecta; order Diptera; family Glossinidae; genus Glossina; species Glossina pallidipes. The sequence continues at coordinate 303,881 of KK499991.1, forward strand.
GGGAGCCTACGCCAAGTATTTCGATATTACGACATTATTACATTAATTAAAGAGACAAATACCAGGTAGTCCGCATAAGCGATTTTAGGTTTCCTAAAAATTCGAGGGGGTAAATTAAAGTCCATTGCGAACTTTACAACAGATTATTTCATTACAAACACTGCTTATAATATAGTTTTAGTTAGTCATTTAATATCCAATAGTTTTCCGAACTAATCTAAATTTATCAACATACGTTGGATAAAATTTATGCAGTGTGGAGTCATTTGCATCTGGAGCAAAGCTGAACTTTTTATTAGTTTTCATTTTTTTTATTTATCTATAGATTCTCTGTTACATTTTGTGGTCTCATGACCACCGTGACATTTCGCATAACCATTTCGATCCTTGCAATTTTTTGGTATATAATTAGCTCTTCACATTTGTAACATTTTATAAATTCAGCCCCGTCGCATACCTTACATCTTACCAAGTCATCAGAAAAATAATCTGTCAGTTTTTAAGATTACATTGTGCTACATTTTTCACTATCCCTCACTATTTCTGACGATGCTTAATTAGGCGCAGAAATAAAGCTGTAGTAAGTTTTACAATTTTTTCCCCGTTCTTTTACATAGCAAATTAGCATTTGTTCCTGTGTTTTTTATATACTCATTCCTATGTCCGTATGTTCAGTTAACGTAATTTGATTTTTGGTGACTACATCGTTAATGTTCTTTGACACCACATGAAGGTTTTTTGTGTGAATTATACATTCATCACAAGTGTATTTTGCAAAATTGTTTACACCTAACATTTAAACTGAGCATTGGTCTAAGCCCGAAGCTTTTGCATCAGAATGATTACATATTCCTTTGCGTTACAGTAGAAGGATGCTGTGTTTTCTACATTTCGACTTTATATGTATATTTATTTTATTTAATTTTACTTATATCCGTCTGAGTGGTCGCGTAGGCAAGTGTCTCGACAAGCAATTCCATGGTCGTGGGTTCAAATTTCAGGTGCGGTAGAGTTTTTAATAAAAGCCGAAAGCTTTAGATGCCAGTGCTTTAAAACTTTAGTCTTAGAATTTATTCTCTGACTAAATATATAGTAATAATAATAATCATTTTGCTTATATCAGAAAATTTGGTCAAGTTTGCCAACCAGAAAAATATTTGTTTTACTAAACGATCACATAAAGCGAAATATTGATAAGCTGGATGCGTATCTCGTCAAAGAGCAGGCGTCCTAGGCATAGGGTCGCCAATTGTAGGTTGTTTGTTACTTTTAAATTTATTGAATTCTTATATTTTTTATATAATATGAAATTTTTGTTGAAACTTCCGTAAAAATTATTTTGTAATTTTAAGCACACAATTTTATTTTTAGGATTTTTATGAAACCTTCTTTAGATCGGATCACCATGCCGTGTCCGGCGTAGTAACATTCTCATCAAACACTTGGTGTCTGATTCTGCAGATGGCCTCACATTCACATAGAATATGATGAGACGTTTCACTCGTCCATTGGCAGAATCTGCATGAATCGGTATCAAACATACTCATGCTTTTCAGATAGTACCTGATGGAATTATGATCCGTGTAGAAACCGGTGATTAAAGGTAGGTCGCTTCTTCATAGTTCCAGTAGTTTGCGTGCCCTACCGGACGACTTTATAAATTTTTTTGCCTTCCGTTGTCCTGCACATCGGCAGTTCGGCCATTGCGATACCAGCCTGTTAGAGTAGCTTCTTGGTACGCCACAGAACGGTTCAAGACCTACCATGGCCCTCGGGCTCCCCTGTTAGTTAGACAGTCAGCTTTTAGGTGCACATCATAGGTCATTCACTGTTTGGGCGAACTCCAACGCCAGCCTGGAAGTGCTGCATAGATATAGAGGCAGTGCATTTATCTTTAGAAGTTTTCCTTAAGAATAAAAATGTCAGGTATGATAAGATTGTTATTGAATCAGTGCAAACTAATGGCTATGTGGAGCGGGTTAGTCGTACCTTGGCACCGACGATAGCGAATTTCATGAGTGCAGGCACTTGTACTTTGAATAGAATTTTATCTGACATGGCGTTTGCAATGAGCAACTTCACACAGCATTGAAATTTTTTCATTGTTCTGCAAAAATGAAAAAAGCCCCTAAAACACACGTCACTTGTAAATTAATGTTCGAAATGTCATGAAATTTTGATATATATCTTTTGAAGATTGGTTTTATCTAAAATCATCTGGATTCGTCAATACTCATTTTACATCGGTCGTCATCCTATGAGCTTATTGAGTGATGTGTTATGCTTAAACAACAGTGTACACAAAAGCGTACACAAAAGCGTACACAACATGATTTCGCCAGAAACTGAATATTGCATTGCCCACAAAAGTAACCAGAGATGTCTATTGATTGGTCTGTATTTTGTTGTCTTCGATTGTTCTAACCAATGTGAAATCACGTACTGACTTCAAAATATTATTATTATCAATTGTCTAGGCAATCCGCGCCGCGATCTAGAAGATCTATTGTATTGTCCTCCCTCCAGTTTTAGGGTTCTTACTTGTTTTTTTGTTTCGGAAGGCCATGCCGTGTCCGGCGTTATAAAATGCTCGTCAAACGCATTTGTGTCGGATTCTGCAGATGACCTTACATAGAATGTGATGAGACGTCCCACTCGTCTCTTGTCAAAATCTGCATGAAATGACATCGGAGATATCCATGTTTTTCAGAGGAAACATGAGGAGGTTACGTCCCGTGTAGAAGCCTGCAAGCAAGCGTAGGCCGTTACTTCTTAGTTCCAATATCGTGTGTGCTATGCCAAAAGATATTATGAATCTATTTGCTTGCTGTTCCCACGTACATTGCTACTAATGGCAATATAATTTTTCCTCTGCCCATCGCGATACCAACCTATTAATATGACTAGTTGGTACGTCATAGAAAGGTTCAGGACCTATCATTGTGCCTTGAGCCGCCCTGATAGTTACACTCTCAACCCTTTCGTTGCCCTCAAATTCCGAACGGCCAGCCACCCACCTTACGTGGCTATTCTTTTTGCTTAGGGCGCTCAAAGGCAAAATTAGAGGTGCGTCCCTTGACTTTCGTGCGTCTCTTGTTGCTGCGGAGTGCAGCTTGCTCAATTCGCCCTTTATTGGCCTGTGCCTAGATGCCGACGGTCCCTGGGTTTCGGGGCCGTAGAGAGTCCGGGCGTTCATTGAGCGTTCGACCCAGACACTAGTGGCGCACACTTTTTCGGGTCTCCAGCCGCAACCTTTGTTAGAGATGCCGTACCGGGATATTTCTTAGTCCTACGCTCTCCCGCGGCCCTTTTCATTGGCATGGCCTTTACAGCTGACCGAACAAAGCCCGATGGGCCTTCTCCGTCGTCTGTCGCGGTCTTCAGGTCCCTTCGTTCTTCTGCGGTCTTGCCGCTAGCTTTCAGTCAAACTAAGCCGAAACTCTAACTGGCAGCACGTCCGTTTTTCCTCAGCACTGCATTCGAGGATTCATCCACTGCCAGAGTTAGGACTGCTGTGATTTCTTTATTGTGCCTTTTGGATCACCTTCCAGAACTCAGTGTTTTATCCATTGTTATGGCCCGCCAGAAGCTTGCAGAATATGCTTGCCGGGGCGACATTTCACGTTCGTGGAAATAACCGACGACTAGGTGAGTTCGAGGTAACTCTTCTTCAGCCACGGCTTTAAGAGCGGTGATCTCCCATGGTTTTATTGCTGGCACTGTCGTCTTCAGCCTTTCCGCCGTCTCTTTCCCCCGACAGGTAAATACGAGCCAACCATGGCGGTCGTCCTTCCATGAGGACTAGGACAATTCCTATCTTGGTTAACTTTGCCACTTCTTTATATGAAGGGACAGCTGCGGGTGTCTAAGCCACGGTACTGTTCACAGTTCCACTAGGGGTCTCTTTAGTTGCAGCCGTCCTCCTTATCCCGCTTGCCACCAGTTTGAGGCTTCGCCATTTTGGAGGCTGCGCAAATCGCCATTACGTGTGTGACCGTGAAAATCATGCCACCTTTGATCAGAGCTTGGAGACGACGGCGGGCGGCGAAGTATATAGGCAGCCAAGAGTAAAATCCTACACAGATAATTGAGATTTTTATAATAATTTTCAACTTTTAATATAAATATTTATTTGAGTATGCAACGAAAATTTGAAGAAAACTATTTTTAAAAACTTCTTGTCTGTGTTACTAGTAGAGAAATTCAAGAAAGTCATATCCATTTTGTGGATGAACATAATTTTGTTTGTCACTAAAAAACCATCGATAATATTTCTAGTTAGCTTTATGTGTTGACTCTATTATGAATGCTTGTACGGTTGTAGGAAATTTAGTGGATAAACGTTAGGAATGAAAATCATTTAGAGCTAGTAAATCGGACACAGGCATATTAGTCAAGACTAAGTCAAGGGACGGCCAAAAGATGCAATCTATTTTCATAATGTGGCTAGGTGGGTTCCTATCCCAAATTCCTATCTAATCTTTCGTCAAACAAAAGCCCTAAATGCATGAGCAAATCAATATTTTCCAATTTTTGCGAGCAACTGAGATATTCAGTGGGAAATGAGTTCTTCCTTGAGAACGACTACTTCTTGCATTTTTTTAGGTTTAATGTTATAAAGTTATACGAGCACCATGCAACCAAATTATTTACAGCGAACTGAAGGAGATAGGACTGCGTTATAGAAGTAAAGGAAGAGAACAAACAAGGAAATTCATCGGAGGTGAGTGATTTGAAAAGAACTGTGCGCGATCTATGATGAAGGTAAGAATTTATCCATTTCAATAAGTATGAAATGAAACCCATTGACTGCGGCTTTAAACTCTGTAATTTATTGTTAACACGGTCAAAAGTTTTGGAAGAGTCTGTGTATATGACGTCAGTTTGTAAGCCACGGCAGAACTTCTTAAAAACATGATAAGTAAATTCTAAAAAGTTTAGTTCAGTTGATCTTCTTTTTAGAAAGACGTGCCGAACTGGAGAAATAGATGCTTTTATAGAGAAAACAATACGAAGAGTAACAATTCGATCAAGCAGGTTTGGTAAAACACTCAACTTGGCAATGCGCCTTCGCTACAAGATGTCCGCTTTCATAGTTATTTAGTGGAATAAAAAAGCTAGGCTTCCAATACGACGGAAAAACTCCAGTTTTTAAAAAGAAGTTAAAAATAATTGATAAAGCCTCTCAAAGTTGTTCGGCGAATGATTTAAGTATAGACGATGAGATGCCATCAGGCGCTTGCGCGCATCTATACTTTAATGAACATAAACTTTGTAACACATCATGTTCATAAATGACCAAGTTGGGAACCGAAATAGTGTTATCTGGTACGGATAGTTCACAACAGAATCGAAAGCAGTGGAAAAATTTCGTCGAAAGTAATCTGCGAAGAGATTCAGGGTTTCAAAATATTCAGAGGATTCAAAGCCATTAAAAGAAATTGATACAGAGGATGTAGAGACTCTTATATTTGAGTTAACAAATTTGTAAAACTTTTTTGAATTAATACGTAGTGAAGATATTCTTCTTTGTAAGTGTCTATAATAATATTGGTGATTATGGTAATTAAATTTACCCCTCACCGTAGAATATTTGAAATAGTCATACACAGACTAACTTTTCATATATTTTTTATTTTTCGTAATGGTTTTCTTATTCTTGTAGTAATTAAGTACTTTGTTGAACCAAGGCGGGTACATGTTTGGATCACAACAGCCGAGGAGATAGCTAACTTTACTATCTCATAAAACGACGATATTAGGACTTTCATATCTTACCGGTAGTATCCGCACATGGCAATATCGTTCATAAAAGCAACACGAAATCGAAATGATCAGAGCCAAGGCACGACATAATGTATAAAGATTTTATAAAAGGCTCCACGATAACTATCAAAGGTCAGGAATGCGAAAGTAATACTTTTGAGAAAAACGTAGAATGAAGAGAAAGAAATCAGTGTTAGTAAAGTGTGATTTCCTCCCAAAAACTAATCAATAGATATGGATACAAACGCAATGGCAAACGTGGGAAAAAGACTACAATTAGAAGCAGAATTGTTAGAAAAAGATAGCCGAATTTTTATATTGAAAAGACTATTATGGCAACTTATAAAAAGGAAATTGTAATGTTTCTGTAAATTATCACGCCTGAAAATACAAAATGCTAATCGCAAAAACAAAAATGTTATCGCCACGCTTATTCTACCAAAAATTTAGTCTGTACAAAACTCAAGGCATCGTATCACTCTAATTTTTACAACTTTTAAAAAAATTCGACATCAAATGCAAAACAATATTTACAAATATTAACAAAAATCTTTAGCGTACGAGGAAAAACTTGCTATAGCAATTGATTGGGGTTGTGAAACGGAATCAAAAACTCCATAAAAGAACTTCAAGCATTCACAATTTAATATTTAAATATAAATATATTGAATAACAATAGTTCCCTGTCTATCAACATTAAATAACTTTTACTCTGTTCTAGAAATCTTATTTTAGATTATTTAGAGCACGAAAATAAATTGAGTGATTTCGTTTTTTATAAAACGATAATCGTTGCTCTTAATTATTGCGGCGGAGGTCGGTTTACATTGATAATGTAACATATCAACATTGTAACGATGATCTATAGCATAGGTAACATTAGGACCTTGTCAGATAGTCCAACTGAGCACGTGGATAACAATATAATCAATAGCCCACTTACGACAACAAAGAAGAAAATTGACGATTTGTAGTAAAAAAAAACGACCATGGACTTTTCGGCACGAAATATGACCGCTAACTTAACGTCTTATTCTTCGCGTATTTCATATGCAGGTTTCTCACTTGCGTTTGCGCATCATGAGTTTGTGGGCAACGCATATGACCGGTAACTAAATGGCCGGTAACTAGTGGCGTGCTTCATGTGTAAATTTCCCACTCGTCCGTTCGATTTTCATTGGTGATACTCCAAGAAGGGTGTGTTTGTTTCGTATCGTTAGTGGCACGGTACTTAATTTGCAACTGGAAGTCTTAACTTATAGTGACTTATGTGTATGTGCCCAATCAATAGCTTAGACTGTAATTATCACCTTATAAACGATTAAATACTTTTACAAATTAAAATATAATTTATAGTGTGAATAATTGAGCATTCATCTATGGCTGAGAGAAATGCAAAGATTTTCTCATAGGCTAAGATTTTGTAAGAATGATTTGACGCTTTAAGTAGCATGCAGATTTGTAAATCATTGCTTTGAACGTGAAATACTGTAGTAACGTGGGTATGTTAGGACTATATGCAGGTAGAGTTTTGCTCAGTTCCTTCTCCTTTTGTGAGCACGCCTTATAAGAGTGAAAATTGTGCAAAGAAATCTGATTTATGAGAAGACAACAACAGCGGAAATCAGTGGGAAATTGTATTTCGTTTAAAAGTCCAGCTTATTCAAGTGCTTATATGAATAGAACGCTTACTAGAGTTGACTGAAAAGATTATAAGAAAAAAAATTTTTTTTTGCAAATGGCAATTTAGAAAATGTTTTCGTCGTTCCTGTTTTTACCTCTCCCAAACGTTAGCCGTTACCCTAGCTGTTACGACTCGTTTTCAATTCAGCTAGATCAAATTTTATCATGAGAAATTATGGTGCAGGGACCCGTTCCCTGTATGCAACTCATATTTAAATTACGTAGATGTATTGCCTCTCAAAAACAAACCCTTACTCAGATGCTCATTATTTTCATTTCCATAATAAGGCACACATCAGGTCATCCAAGCAATTGTCAAGCAACAACTGCTTGTGTAAAATGGCTAAAACTGCCGTGAACAAAAGCCCAAACATATTAGGTATGCTTTATAGACACGTGCTGCTATCTTCTCCTTCAGATCGGACACATCACACATATGTGCATATATAGATAAAAAAGTATGTTACATGTATATATATTATAAAGAGGTAAATAAGGGGTAAAATGAGCAGTTGCTTTAAAACATAAGTGGCATTCACACTTGAAAATCTTGGGCTTGTTTTGTGATACTGTACTTTGTGCGTGCGCAAATAACAAATTTCGAATACATACCAAAACTTTTGGTAGGTAACATCAGCCAACGATATGGTACTATGACAGTATGACTTTCCCGCATACATAGTTCAAACGAATTTTGCCGTTATTAAAATTAAAAATATAAGAAATAACAGTACTATATAATTCAAGTTTCATGAAAATAGCTCAAAAATTGCAGCCTGCAGGTCGAACAGAAGATAACAAGACGGGTGAACAATTAGACAAACTTAGATCGATTTAGAAAATGATTCTGATTCGGTCGGTGTAATAAAAGCTCGATTTATCCTACGTCCTCGTGAGTGTTGCACATAATTACAAAACCTTAATATACCACAATTGGTGTACGGTATAAATAATGTCCTTAAGTTGTTAATGCCACCTATTAATTTTCCACTTCAGATTATCACTACGAATCTAAATATAGATACTAGTTTTTTTAAAATATAGATACTACATTTTTTTTTAATGATCCTGTCTTGATTGATAGGGGTAAATTTGAACTGGCTTGGAAACTAAAGGTAAATTCTAGTTTGCTCGGAACTAGCGCAGGTTGGCATCATCAAAATAAATTAAACTTATTGATCAATGTAACACAAGAAAAATATGTTGAAACACATGTCTGTCCGTTGTTTGTTGTATATCCGTCCGCGCCATGTCCAAATCAAATAATTTTATGCGTTGAGACGACGTATAGATTGTTTATGTTAGCCTTATCGTCACTTGAGAAACGAAGATTTATTCTTGATGTTTCCTTTCGAATTAAGTTAATAAACGGTACTATCACTTCGCCGACATTTTTATGGGGAACTTTAATGTCCCGAAATGTTTCTCTAGCTTATATTAATGTAGATATAATTATGGGCTTTTTAAACTGTTCATATTCCTTTGCAAAAATTTAAAAGATATCTGTTACTTCATCTCAATATTGAATTTTCAAATTCTATCAAACCCAATCTCCTTAATACGCGCGATTTGTCTGTGTCATATTTGAATTCACTTGTAATCTAAACGTTTTAGTGTGATTTGAAAATTAATTGAATTTGTATACTATTATCGGTTGCCAAGCTTTTGCTTGTTTGCAACGGCTTAGAGATTCACTCCTAACTCGAAGCAATACCGGCTGCGAGTGTGTCTCTGTGCTAAATGTCTACACGCTTTTTCTCTTTTTTTCTATTATTTATTTATATATAGATGAGTTTTTCTCTTTCCATTATTTCTTCATCTTTTATCTTTATTTTTTTTTTATACAATTTGTAGTATTTTTAACAATAAGCTTAAGGTTTATTTCTAGCAGTCAATCGAATTCGGCTATTATAGATTTTAGCTGAGTTTTATGTATCAATGTAAAAGTAAATAAATAAATAAAAGTAACAATCACTACGTGAGTTGCACGCATTTCTAAATTATTAATTCCTTTAATTTTTTGGGCACTTGGATTGGACGAAAAATAGTATAAAGTGTATAAATATAATGGACAACAGTAGAAAAACAACATCTGGTTTTTCCGAAAAAAAAAAAATTAAAATTATGTTTTCAACCATTAATCGGAATTTATAATTCAATTATACATTTAAGTGACACGTATATGATGTATATGCTTGTATGCGTTCTCGGAAACGACATTTTGCAAAATGATCGAAAGCTGGGGCATAATTACTTATGACGAGTGTAAAAATCATTAACGTCTTTCGGTTAATTTTACATTATGTATAACATGAAGGTCTACTAATTTTCATTAACTCCCACTTTTTTTTTCTTTAATTCTGTATCTGTTGTGCGATGGGAATTACCCTCCCCCGTAACTGTCCACTAAAACGAGAGCAAAATAGCTATCGTTTTGCGTTAGTATTAGTTTTTCATAGTTAGTATTAGTTGTTCAGAACTGAACTTATCAGAAAAAACCGCTAAAAACGCCGTGAAAAAACAAAACATAGTCTAAGGAAAGTTGTATAAACAGAACCAACACAAAAGAGTTTAAACTTGTAAAAGGTAAGTAAAATATGAATAAATAAACAAGTGCGGTTGATTAACATACAAGTTTTAGGCAGAATGGCTCCTGTGCTTCACGCTGTTTGATGAAAAAAGAAATCCAATGACATTCATTGCAAAGCTCTATGCGTTGCGGAACAATGCGCTGGTTTATGCAAAGGTTAGTAATAAAATTTTCTATCTCAAAAATATAAAAAAAAATTCTATTCATTTTTAAGGTCGCTGGGTCGAAGGAGTAGCTGTAACGCTTGCATCGTTAATGGATCATTATCGCTTGTTATTGTGAGTTTGCTTACAAGTTTACCAATGCGTTCGTTCTCAAGTGTTTTCTGAATGTGTAACAAATACGTTTTCTCCACGTGCGCCTACTTATTGAAATGTTTGCCTGCCTTAATACGTTGACGCTCATTTCAAAATCAGTGAGTGCTTTCAAAACCACAAGTCTTTTTTTTGTTTTGTAATACTAAGAATATAGGCCTCCTATACACGGCGTGTACATCTGCAAGCACACGCTATGGAAGCCATTTACGTCAACGGATTAATACCCACACAGAGCAAAGAAAAAGAAGTATTGCAGTTATGCTTTGCATATAAATTTACTGATTCAAATCGCTTACAATTATTAAAATAAAGGAAGAAATAGATTTTTGTTCTTATATAAAATATGTACCCAATAAACTCTACATACAGAATGAAAAATTAACGTTTATCTTATTAAAAGCTGTATCTATGGCTTGTTTCTTAAGAAACAAAAACTTATGTTAAATAAAAATTCAAGATTTTTTTGGCTTAACATAACGATATAAGCAAAAAATATACTTCAATCCAAAAAAGTAATGCAAACAAGTGTACATAAAGAGAAAACATATCACTAGAAGTTTCGAATAAAAACCCTCCTTAGTAAACGGTACTTACTTGCTGTACCGTTTTGCACTTGTTTTCGTGCATTTAAATAATAATTTACACTAAATATACAAAAATGCAGAGCAATCTCTTAAGAGGTTAGAAATGTGATTATTAATTTTAAAAAAAATCATGCGGAGAAAGTGCAAAAGCAATTGGTATTAGGCGTGCTACTTTCCCAGCTATTACAAAAAATTACTCACACAAATACCACAGAAAATAATCGCCGGCTAGGCCAACCAAACCGTACAGAGTGTAAAAAAATTAGTCCAAAGTACTGTTGATATTGAAGACGATCTAGAAAAAAAAATATAAACCAATTAATATCAAAATATTTTAGGCTTCAACGATTTCCTTCGGGGTCTCCATTGCAGACCATGGGCCGAAAGAGACCATAGTTATGGAAGGGTGGAGGGTGGCCCAGGGCTTTTGATCTACTCTTTCAATAAGTAGGTTTCCTCCGTCCCTTTATTCCTATAAGCGTAAATCAGGTCTATCACTTTTAGATGTAACCGTCTGTGGAATGTCCGCGGGACAAAAATTTAAAACCGCCAATAACGCATGCGTCCGTATCTTACAACCTTCAATCCTCTTCAAGCGGCACGTAAGAGTAGCGCTAAAAATAATGTGGTCAGTAGTTCTATATTCAGACAGACAGACGGGATTTCCAAACATACCCGTTACAAGCTTTTTGCTTTAGTCTTCTGCCTACTTGGTTTTGGTTTATTGAAAGTGGTTATTGTTTCAATTAATTCGAATTATTACCTACAAATATGGTATTTTTTGTTTAATTAGTATGATATGGACGTTGGTTTTTTGTTCATAAATAAACAAGCGTCAATACATGATGCAAAGAAAATAGTTTATCTTTTATTCGTCGCCAAAACGGAGGAGAACTAATAAAATATACGTAATGAGTGCGCTGTTTCAAACATACGTTAGTGTTGCGATACATGTGTTTTTTATTGCATTTGTCCTTTGACGACCACACCTTTCTTCACATTCTCACATGGCGACTGCTGATAAAGCTCTCTGTTTAGAAAAAAATAAAATTCAATCAACGCTCTAACAATAAGCTGCATAAGAGCATTAGTTACTTGATTATTTTTTTGTATTTCTGTAGATATTTGGTATTACTTATCGCAATTTCCAGCGAAATAAATAAGATGGATAAATAATGTTTTAATGTTAATATTTAGTATGTTAAATCTTTCTCTTCAACGAGTATTTAACAACCATATTTAATGCTTCTACAATATAACAAAAATCAAAATTTTATATTCAATATTGTATTTAACTAGTGAACTTAAATCGTTAGTGCTTATAGCATATTGCGAATTGATTTTATGTATTGGTACTTTGCCCGCTGTATGATAGTATTATGTTTCTTATATTTGGCCTTGTGCCTCACATATTAATTGGATTTTCAAAGCAATCCTCTTACTTTAGAAACGAACGCTAATTTTTCTCGTATCGACTTTCATTGTATGTTTCCTACGATTGACTTGTGTTTAATCTGAATTAGTATATACTTGAGCAAAAAGCATTGGAATATATCCGTTCCGTTAGACAACAACAGTGTTCCAATTAAATTTATCTCGCACTTTATATGTACCTACTTCAATAGACTTAGTAATCCTACTACCCTTATTTTAGTAACAAAAATTGGGACGTATACATGCAAGGTTTTACTATTATTAATTTTTAAAAAAATCTATTCCATTTTAACGTTATCGACACTCTTTGACTATTTGGCTGTAAACTTGTTACAAAATCAATTTTGTTTTATTGGTGTTCCAGACACGGATCAATTTTTGAAGTATGTGAAGAAGCATCCACTACTCGAAATAAAATTTTTTCTTGAAATTTCGAACTCGGGAGACTTCAAATATTGTATCGAATTTTTACGAAGTGATGCATACAAGCGTATCAATTATATCAAATAAATATAATTCACAATTGAAAACAAAAAGCAAACAAATTGTGGCTGAAATACGGACAAAAACAACATATGTGCGTTTAAAAGGAAAGAAAGTATTTAAGAGACTATATGTAATTGCTGTGAGAAATATGTATGTATAAATAAATAAATAAATAAATGTAAAATAGTATTAACGAAGAAAAATAAATTTCATAGAAAATCTCGTAGAAAGGTGCTTCGTTCGAGTTGTTGGCGTTCCCATCATTTCCCCTCAAATGTATGAAAATGAGTTCTTCTTATTACAGAAAACCGTAAAGAAAGGAACTTGAAAGAAAACAATAATTTCTTCACGAATTGTTCACGCTGAATTTTTGAGTATACGAAATATTTAAAGTAGATACTAGCAATGCTGAATTCCAGTGTTCGTTACGTCATCAACTTCATTCATCATCACTAATATTAAGGTCATCATATGCAGCAGCAAGCAGTCGGTATATAAGGTTCTTCATCGCATTTATTTTACGTATAGAACATATATATATGATTTGTTTAGTACTTAGCATAATTTAAGTTATCATAGATATATACTTACAAATTATTCAAGTCGTACCTTTCTAAATAATATAGAGATATTGACATTGCTTTTGCTATTAAAAATAACATGAATTGAAAAGAGAAAGATCATGTGCTAAGGTTTTTTTTTCGTGAGAAGTAAGCAGGTTGAGGGCCTAAAGAGGCTGAAAGAGGCCTGAATGGCTCAGGGCCTATGATATGCTCGTTCGGTACCTAGATTTCGTCAATCCTCTCAGGGTAAAGAATGCCTATTTCTTTTAAGTGTAACCGTCTGTGGAGTGTCTGTGAGACAATAATTTAAGCCCCCCAATATCCCCCAAACTAGCTAGATCAGCAATGACACGTGCGTCCATCTGTAGAACCTCCAATACTCTTCAAGTGGCACTTGAGAGTAACCACAAAAATAATAAAGTTAGTATTTCGATATTCAGACAGAAAGGGAGGATTACTACCTACATCATGCGTTACACGAAGGTGGCGCCCAACCTCGGTCCCATCTCATTGAAGTTACACGATTTCCTATTAACGTGGGAACTATCTCATCGAAATTGCTCTATCAGTCCACCAAGTAATATTATTATTAATTTCAAACATTTAAGGTGTCGGCTCCTATCTATTTGATTGACAGTTTCTTTGATTTTGAATATGTATGTTAATTTTCGTAAGAACAATTGTTGGATTTATCTATACACAATTGCGGTGTCTTTTATTTTCCGTGCAGACCTATGAGCTTGAGAACTGAGTCAATACAGCTTGGAATTTTTGATGCTTTTGGCACATTGCCGTTGTCAAACAACTCGTTTTCTCGGCTTACCTACTGCTTTTTGTACCGCGCATAGACAAAACAAAATTTGTTTTAGGATTTCTGACGTGGTGCAATGTTCGACATTTAGGGTCAGGCCAACCACTATTTTCCCTGAATCGTAGATAGTGTTACGTTGTGGTCCATGCTTGTTCGAAAAAAGAAACATAATTTGGGACGAGCGTTAGTTTCTAGTTACCGATAGAGAATCCGAGGAGCCTAAAAATCTTTATGAAGATTATAATACAGATGAAGAATTAAATAATTCTAAGTTCGCAAAACTCATTATTCACAATGCTTCCGGAATTGAAGGCGATGAACTAGCTGATAATATGGTCGAGGAAACTAAAAACTTGACTTGCACGCCAACCTCAACTCATTCGGTTTCGAGTCAAACAGATCCTGATGAGAGCGTACAAATACCAAAACATAATCAGTGCGAATTATTTCAATCTGTAAACAAGGTTACAAATAATCCCCATGACAACTATTCGATTCATACATTTGAATTATTCCATGTTCGTTTACGCGAATATAACAATGTTAAGGGAAGAATTTTTAATGCATCCATGTCACCGTCGTCACTTTATAGGGGAACTAAACGATCTGCCACTTGTTTGCTCGGTTCTGGAAAGCTCTTAAAAAAATAGAAGACAAGATCGGTCCGCTGTTCTTTTTGATGTTTGTCAAAACGACATATGACCATGTGTTTCTGTTCAGTTGTTTAGTCAAGATCTAGTCAAGGTCTAATTGATATTGGTGCGTCTGTTTCGCGTTTTGCCTTATCATCGAGAGTTTTTACGTGCAGGACCGCAGACCTTTCTTGCTGTAATTCATTAGTAGTAGTTTTGGCCCGTCGATGTCCAAAAGCAATCGTCACACCTATCGATTATGATTCTTCTCAAAGCCCAAATTCTTTCAAAAGGTAGAACCATCATTTGTGTTTTCCCATTGATATTGTTAAGTCTTTCAAGTTAAATTAGTTTTAATCTCACTGCAATTGTCTGTTCGCGTGTTTTTACATACGCAAGTCAGTTGTTCATTGTCTGTCGAGAAGGTAATATGTAGCTTTGTTCAACATTCATAAAATTTTATTTGCAAAAAATCCGTAATAGTGACCATTGAATGTAATTATGATCAGATATGCCTTCGAAAGGATTCAATGTTCCTGCTAGGAAATTAAAAGTTAGGGATCATGGCTTTGATTCAATTGCGATTTGCTTGTGTAATGATCAGAACATAAAAAATTGAAATATAAGTCTCCGTGGCTCTTTGAAGACACTATGCTCTCCAAAGTTCTAATCTATTCGAGGAACTATTGGCTTCTGTTTCAAGCAAACGACGATGGTTTTGAGGAATGGATTCTGGGAACTCTGTTCAAAAGAACGAATATGCACTGGCAAGCGCTGGATTGTTGGTTGTGCTGATAACTCCATGGAGCAGGCTTCAATCAACATCACACCTCCACGGACAGGTCATGCCCAAACCGTACTCTATATCGCGAACTAAGAGACAGACTGAATAATAGAAACTCTGCGCAAAGAGCGAGATCATCGAATAACTCTTCTTAAGGGCAGTTCTCTGTGAAGCATGAAGAAGAATGTTTTCATTCCTACATCATAAAGATGGTGTATGATCTGGCAACAATAATTCGCAATGAATGTGGAACATAAGTAATCATTTGTCTCAGCGTTTAAGAGTATTGTTGATTTTGTACTCAGTTACTTTTTATATTGTTAATAATCTTAAAATATGTAAAACTAAGCAAGAAGAATACACTGCTTTAACGCAATTGGCTATTAAATATTTGTATTCAAATGTTAAGTAATGGATGTAGCAACTCCGAAAGAGATTTTTTGAAGCTTGAAACTTGGTTTGAATATTCCGACAAATTATGTCATCCGAACTACATTTGCATAAGGTTTGAAAAATTTAGGTGGAGGAGTTGAAATTTTAATCCATATTAGATTGACACTTAGCGAAATTCCATCAATTAAAATCAATGTAATTGAAAACTTCGGTCTGGATATTCACAACGCTAATGATAATTCTACATGATTCATTAGTATCTATCCAAATTTAAATTAAACTTACGAAAAATTTTCAAGCAAAACGCTGATTTTATTATATGTGAAGATTTAAATGCAAGACATCGTAATTCGTGGTGGACAAGAACAAATGCTTGGGGTAACATTTTGATTGAAATCACGGCGTTCTTTACGGTAACTATATTACACACTAATGTAACCTGTATTTCATTGCTCGAAGATGTATGGCTTCTTTGTTGGATTTAGTCTTGACTAATATACCGATCTTTATTTCGAATTTTCAAGCTTTAAAAGAGCTCCATTCAGATTATTTACTAGTCCAATTTTCTCTGAGTTCCCAAACGCGCGTAAAAGAAAATTTTACAATGGATTACGATGAAGCTAACTGAAAAAATTGCCGGCATTATTTTACTAACACTCTTAATGGCCAATAAACTTTATATCCACAACAGAGGATATAGATAAGTGCGTTAATTTTCTTACTATGCATAACAGACGCTGTTCAACGATCAGTGCTCAGAAAGATTCAGAAAGACTAATTTTCTTGCTCTGACCAGCCATGATCAGAACTTAGTTAGAATCAGATATTTTTATAGACGACAGTCGAATCGTTATCGTCAACAAGTCGACTAAATTTTAACTCTCTAATTCTCGCGCCAGCAGCGAAATTTCCAAGTTCCAACACGCAGTATGCGATCGTATAGCATGGGCTTTAGACGAAGGTAGCAAGTGATTATGGGATATTATCAAATTGCTGCGTAAAAAATGCAACGCCATTGCGCTTCTTAAATATCGAGATGATATAATTTCTTTATATAGTGATCAAACTTAAGCTTTTACAGAAAAATTTCTCGGGAAATACGGAGTCTCTTGTAACATAAGCTCTTGTGCGAGAGAGCACATGGTTAATTCTGCGGTAGCGAGGTCGAACTCAATAGCAGTTCATATCCGACGGGAAGACAGTAATGACGTCGTTAAATGTGCAGTGCGTGAAATACGCCCAGGAAAGACTCCAGTCATGAATAACATTAAAATTATAGCTTTAAAAAATACTTTTCATGAGGTAATCCGATTTTCTAAGTGCATAATTAACGCATACATCAAATATTTTCTCAACATTTCGAAATCGGCTAAAGTTATTCCCGTTTCTAAACCAGGCAAACCACCAAACGATGTGAACAGTTATAGACCCATTCATTAGTGTCTTCTGCGCTCAAAGCAAAATATTTGAAATAAAGGAAGTTATTAATAAAAGCAAACTATTGAAAACAATTTAAGAAAAGATATCATGCCAGATGAACAGCTTGGTTTTAGATATCAGCATAATATTTCAGATCCGCTTGTACGCACATGCCTCCAGGTTAAAAATAAAGCTTAGTCGTCTTTGACATTAAAAAAGCCTTTGATTTCTTTTGGCATAGTAGTCTGACTTTTAAAACGATATCTCTTGCTTTGCCGCTTCTTGAAGTTACATTAATCCGAACCTTTCTAGATGAAAGGTATTTTTGCGATTCTCTTTTAGATGAATTTTCTGATTTATTACCCATTCCTCTGGTGCTCCATAAGGATTCGTTCTGCGTTTAATCTTGTATTGGATTTTCTGTTTTAACTCTTCACAAAACTTAATGATTGTCATGTTGCTATATTCACTGATGATATCGGAATATACTCATGGCATCAGCTGGGTTGCGAAATAGTAAACAAGTTGCAGATTGTGATTAATATAATATCTAATTATTTGAACAAATGGAAAATAAAATTAAACGTAGATAAGACGCAAGCCATCTTCTTTACTCGAAAAAGAAACCCTGGTTTTCTCCCTTCGTCTGATTTCATAATTCAAGGCTATGAAATTCTATCTCTGACCACGTTAAGTACTTACGAGTTATATTGGACAAAAAGTTATTCTTCGGTCATCATGTTTAACATATCAGAAATAAACACAACATTGCCAAAAAAAGAATGCTTCATCCATTAATAAACAGAAATTCTAAACTAAGCATGGTAAACGAGATTCTCCTATAATAAGTTGGTTTTCAATCTTTATATTGTATGTCTGTCCAGAATGTGGCAACTGTGCTCTGACCTACACCAATAAAAATTGTACTAAATTTAGCCAACTATAAACTTTTCTATAAAAAGGTTACATAAAATAACATATGTAAACTTATTATAAAAAAAAATATTAAATTACAAAATAAATTCTTATTAAATTGTCATTTATTTGACAACACTCTTATGAATGATTCTTTTATAAACCCTAAATCCCAACATATTGTACAAACCACGGCCTGACATTTAACTTTAATCGAAGGTTTTTATTTGTAGGTTTTCCTTCGCTATGTACATCACATATATTAGGTGAATTCTAATAGTCTTTATTTTCGAATTTATAATGATATAGGATTAAGCATGGGTGTAATATTCTTAAATAAGTATGTAAATAATTCTTGTAATTTATTCTTCCTACAATAAAACCAATTTTGAAATATGACTTTGATATTAGTTATGATTTCAGCTATAGAATTGTTAACTTAAGTACTTCTTTCCGTTTCCCTGTTATCTCATAACACAAAGTGTAATCCGCGTATCCGAATCTACCTGTGACATAAAAAGTATAAAATGTTTAAGAAAAGAGAGTAGGGAAAAAAGTTGGAATAGCAATTTCATGAGATTTTATGGGATTACACACTAATGGAACAAATTAGCAAGAAAATTATTTTAATATACAGACACATTTTACACTTCTCAAAATTTTAAATGTGGTTTTTTCTAAACACGATTTTTCAAAACAACTTATAACAATTTTTGAAAATTCTACAATTTTCATTCATTCTCTCATTCGAAATTTATTATTTCTCTGAAGCGCATTGATATAGGTATATTATTGTTCTCCCCGCATTGAAAGCATATGTTTTAAAAACCCTTCTGCAAAGGTATTGGAACTTCTTGTGTGTCGGTCTCTTACAATAATAGCTTGCAGCAGTAATTCCAGTTGAACTTTACCAACAGAACCAGAAATGATGTTGCTGATATGTGCAAAAATTCATTTCTGGCGCGATGTGTTATCATTACCGAAAATAACTAATTGCTCAATTCAATAGTTTGAAGATTGAAACATTTAATTCCTCGTTGTAACGTTAAATCCCCTTGTATGTATTTAGCAAGACTTTTTCTTCAAAGACGCCACCCTTTGATAGTGAGTGTGTCGTGGCAGGAACAGAACAAGGCAATAATAACTGTTCTGTGCAACAATTAATAGGGCGATCTTAATCGTTGTAAAGTGAATGGAAGTGTTAAAGATGTGCTTTATTATCTATGTTAAATTACAAAGTTAATCATTTTTAGTGTAAAGTATAAAGAAATGTGTGCTTAATTCTTTTCGTGCTTGAGACGAAAATGAACTAGCTAACATTAGTATACCTAAATTTACTTATACGTGAAAAAACGCAGTTATAGTTGTATTAGAAATTTGTTGGTAGCCGTGTACACGTTGCCAAGCATTTCATTCGCAAAAGAATAAACCAAGTTTTTTTTGCAGAATATAGAAAATATTCTAGTACAGCTTTAAGATTAGTGCAAATTATTCTTTGAATTCGTGTATTACATATCTTGCACCCACCAAATATGCTGCGTTTTCCCAATAGAGACATTGCGAAGTACCAAACATTTTCATGAGCCTTCTGAAGTGTAATATAATATTAGTAGCTAAAGGATTCGATTTTACCTCGAAGTGATTAGTTTCGCAATGCATACCGATGCTCAGATTTGCGTGTTTTAAGTTCGTTTTCCATGAATACCATGTTGTGTGAAGAACGGTCCACAAAAATCAACATCAAATGATAAAAATTGTCTCTGTAGTCGTAAGCGGCGTAAAGAACACCAATTAGGTGATGTTGACGATCTAATGCCTGGGGTTTAAAATTTCTTTTTTGGAATAAATAAACTTAGTTTGATCAAAGGTTCAATTAGACGGTACTTTACTGTAGGTTTAATTCAAAATAACGACCTCTTACAGTTAAATAAGAGCACTATGACGATTACACTATCGTTTTTTATAGTACGGGGCTTGATCACATTAAGTCGTTAACCGAAAACATAAATCGACGTCTTCTTCAATTTAGGTCAACCAGGTTGGCGCGGCCAACCGACAAAAAACGCAATCGAAGTCAGTCAGTCGAATGCAACATCTTGTACTCTTAACATTAACCCTTAAGCTTATTATACGTGAAATGCTAAAGCCTACCCTCCCTGCACACACATGAGCCTTAGTTCATTTGGATTTCGAATTAATTTTTCTCGGGTTTGTATTAAAGGAGCAGTGTTATTGTAAAAATTAAGAATTAAAAGCTACGCGGCTATCGGTGCATGCGCAGAGTGTACCCCTACACTGTCATTCGAAAGTTACTGCATGATAAATCCCTGCCGCTTCAGCTTCATATCATTATTGTTTTTAACAAGAGCTAAAGCAACAGCATTACTAATTTTAGATGCGTCGGTGTATAAAAATATCCATCCGGATGATTCCGCCCGTGAATCCTTAAAGAGCTGTTTATATAATGTTTTCGTTTGCTTCTGTAGGTACACTGTATTGTTCCTTTTTGTAAAAATTGATTTTTAGAATTAACATAGTACAGTTGGCGATTTCTCCTTTTTTTTTTTCTTTTTTGAAGATTATTAAAAATTTAATTAATTGATTGTCAGTTGAATGAACAAGTGATCAAATTTCTGTTCATTCCTAAAAGCAATAGAAATATTGGCAATACAAAACAACGTGCAAGAAACAAAAACAAACATCATCGAAAGAATACCTTTGAAAAGTGACGCCAAAGAGCTTGCCGATATCTTTAAACGCGTCCAAAAGCAATGATCCTGTATTATAAATTCATTGACAGCTTTAAAATCCTTTCAAAAAAAAAGTTTTTTTTTAAAACGCCAAATTTTTCAACGGAACACTTATGTAACGCCTGCTGTGGAGTTAAACAACCCTTAACTGACCCCGTAAAAGTAATAACGGAAACATCGCCACAACTAACAGCACCACTTTGAAGAAAGCAGAAAAAAGTAACGTTGATTTTACCTTTGTTTGTGCCTTTTCTGATTTAACATTGACCATTATCAAATTAGAGAATTTATTATCGCCACTATTGGCAAAGCAAGCTGAAAGCATTTTGATTCCTCAGAAGCCGTAAACACAATATCATCATCTCAAGATAAAATCAAGGATTTTAAATCTATTAACTCAACAAACAACTTGAAAAACAATTAATTTTAATTAATTGTAACCTGTTAAGGTTATATACTAATTGTTACATATTGTTGAGATTTTAATTATTTTTTTTTTTTACGGACAGACATATACGTCAGATTCACCTTCAGTTGACTTAGCAGCAGAGGTAAGTTCCAATGTTAATTCTGTCATAATAATTTTTCGGGTGAGCAATCCGGCATTGAGATTTCCGCCGCGATGGAAAAACTTCCGCAATTTTGGACAAGCGTAGTTTATTCATGCTGAGATACAAACCACTACTAAAGAAACCATCCAATATAAAAGGAAGTACAAACGGCTTTACAACAAGAAATGATTATTCTTGCATTAGGCATTCTTCAATGTCCACTAACTGACACCAAGCACGGCAATTTGAACGAGATTTTGGTTCAGCGACATGCTACCAGTGAAAATAGACGACTAGACAAGATTTGGTCCGATTCAGTGATCGGAGACCAAGGCCCGTTGGAATTTTATCGTTCATTACTTGTTGGCTCTTGGTAAAAAATTTTTTGAAGATTTTAAGTATGGCATTAATAGCCTCGAACGCAGGTGGAACATAAATCATAGAATTCACAAATCCCCGATCTGGAGAAGATAGTTGAAGGGTTTGTACAAACGAACGAATAAATGTGAGCTTTAAAAATCTTTCACTAATAGTTTCACCAGTAAGAAAGCAATTTGAAGAATTCCAATACCAAAATCATAGAGAAAGAGTTAGCAGAGGTACATTTCCAAACCGAAATAGATCTAGTAATGAAACTTGAATACGTAGGTAGTACCTTAGATACGGTAGAAATGCGAATATATGAGAATAACCTCGTGTGTATAGCGAAGATACGGAACATTCAATAAACTAGGTAAACTCGTCGTCGCGGTGACAGACAATTAGCACGATAATTTAATGTCTCGTGGCCTATTTATTAATGATAAGGCGACTAAATTACATTTTTTTGTAAATGGCGGAGCTGATCTTTCAGTTTAGCCCGTATGAAAATTTAGGAAGAACAAAAGAAATGCAGACGCTGTGCTAGCAGCAGCGAACGGATCGACTGTTATGATTTACGGTAAGAAACTATTAAATGTAAATTTAAGACTACGGAGAGAATTTAGGTTTTCAATACGCAGAGCTACTAAAACAGTACCCATTACTTATATCGGATTACTTAGAACCAATCAAATATTTTACGGTACCTAGATTAGTGACTAATGGGTCTTTACCTCTAGTTAAACCTGGAGTTGGTGAAATACCAGGTTGCTAAGAAAAATCAGGAATTTGTAAACCTTCTAATTTCTCTGCAGCTTATGATTTGCTTTTGATTTGCATGACTGGCGGTCTTGTCGAAATTTTGGGCGCTCGAATCTTGTTACCGTTAGATACCACTTATCTTGAATATGAACATGGTCCATGTAGGTTTGGTCCATGTCTGCCATTAGATATCCATTGCGGTAGAAGGCATACAAAAAACTGCAGTTACGGCATCTTTTGGGATGATGAAATTTGTACGATACAGTAAGATGATGAAGAGTTGAAAGAAATACGGTTAAACGAGAGACAATCATTTAAGTTTAGAGTCAGTTAAGGTTTTATTATTTAATATAAAATTATCGTGTGAAGTACCGCAGTATCACCCACGAGCTTTTTGTGCCTTTGAAATTGCCATAGGTCGAGTTATTCCTCTGTGTTGCTATTCAAAATTCCAAAAGGCAGGTTTGTACACATTCATCTTGACATAGTAGCCTTTATCTTGTAAAGAAAAATAGTTTTTTGGGTGCAATATTTTGTTTGGGAGGATTGCTGCCTAGTGTTCTTGCATAGAGCAACGTAAATTTTTACTGCCTGCTCGGCTTCAACGCGCCAAGTCTTTCCGTCTCTATGAATGCCAATAAAACTCGGCAAGAGACGGTCCCTATATTTCTATTTAGAAGGCGGGTTGAACGCCTAGCGAATTAAACGCTTAAGTTTGAGTTGTGTAAAACAACTGGTTGTCTTTATTTTCTCCACCTGTTTTTACACAATAATTTTACCAATAAAATTAATGCTAGCCTAAACATAATTATTTTAATTGTGGCGCCTGGCATCGTATTGCATTTCGTAATGCAATACTTAGCCAGTTGAAGTGCGACAAAATTATTATTTTATTTTTCCCACAGAATTATGCAGATTCAGCATAATTCTGTCTGCACTTCAAAGTGGATGCATATGTCGATATGCGATCACACTACACCCTTACCGTTTTGGAGAGAAAATTGTTAATGTGTTGAACGACGTTAACAATTTTCTGTTAACAATTTTTTTGTGTGTTTGAAACGGTAGTTTTCAATTGTTTTCTTATATTATAGCATTGTACACATAGTTTTGTAGTTCTAAAAAAAATTTTTTTTTTTTTGGTTAGTCTTAATTAGGTTCTAATTAGATTTGCGTTAAGTTTTCTTAATTAAGTTTTGTCTAAATTTAGTTTACATTTGTTGTGTTGTATTTCTTAACCAATTTTTGTGTAGTTTGTCGCTTATCTTTGATTTAGTTTACTAAAATTTTATAGTGTTGGGAATGTTTTATTAATTGGTTTGTTCTAGAGTTGGTTACTTTTGGTTGTAGGAAGTCGCATTTGGGTGGGTTTAGTTTTTGTTGTTTGATATAATGTTTGTATATCTTTGTTGTAAATCCGTGTAATAGAATTTGTATAATTTGGGTGGATTTAGTTTTTGTTGTTTGATATAATGTTTGTATTACTTTGTTTTTGTGTGTTTGTGTGTTTAGCTTTGATGTTTTGTTCTTGTTTTTCCTCATATGCCTATTTCAATGTTCCTCATTTTAATATTATTTGTTAATCTTCTTGATCTTAATATTTCTCATATGTTCTTTACATACTCTTCATTTTAATATTCTTCATATTTTAATAATCGTCATATTTTTCATTTTAATAATCTTCATATTCTTCATATTCTTTATTTAATAATCTTCATATTCTTCATATTGTTCATATTCTTTATTTTAATAAACTTCTTCATATTTTTCATAATAATCTTCATATTCTTCATATTTTTCATATTCTTCATATTCTTCATATTCTTCATATTCTTATTCTTCATTTTAATATTCTTCATATTCTTCATTTTGATCTTTTTATTTTTATTTCTTCTTGGGAGCTAATTTGGATCAAATTATTCCGAGAGCGTACCGCAGTAGTCTGGATATTCATTTGCCTTAGACTCTTCTGAATTTAAATTGTTGTATTATGTAGAGGAGTGTGAGTGTGAGCGTTAGTGAATGCTGGTGGGCAGAGGATTTGTATTTAATTTTTGGTCAGTACACTGCATCTTGTGTAGCAATGACTTTACCGTAGTGAAATAATTATTATGAGGGGATCATAGGGATTGGATTTTAATTGGGTGGGATTGTTGTGTATTGGTGTCTAACTCATTATTTTTGATATTCTTTCTATTCTTGATTTTCGTTTTTTTTCAATATGCCTTACATTTTTTTTTTTGTATTCTTCTTATTCTTTATATTCCTTATAATGTATTTTCTACCTTTTATTTGCTCTTCTTGATTTTCATTCTTTCTCTTATTTTTCAATATGCTTTACATTTTTTTTTTGTATTCTTCTTATTCTTTATATTCCTTATGATGTATTTTCTATCTTTTATTTGGTCTTCTTTATTTTCCTTCTTTCTCTCATTTTTCAATATGCTTTACATTGTTTTGTTTTTTTTTGATATTCTTTCTATATATTATATTTAGGTGGGTTCAGCGGTTTTAGTTTGATTGGCACGTGATCGTTGCCATGTACTGAATTGTTGTCTGTGGATGTGTTCCTTGATGACATCTTCATAGTTAACGGTGTCGACGTCATCGCCGAAAAATAATGGGTGGGCATGTTCGTAGTCGAAGGGGGTGAAGGAGAATATCCCTAGTTCTGCTTCGCCTGTTGAAGTAATTGCTTCGGTAGGTATCATTGTTTGGGCGAGTTTTGTTGTAGAATTGTTTTTGGCTGCCTTGAAGAAACTTTTGGTTGCCATTTTAGAATGTTGGCTGCCTTACAAAAATTTCGACCACAGGATCGGTCGCAGGATCGCCATGTAAAGTATATTGCCATGTGGAGTAAGGATATTGTTTATGGGTGTGATTGGCGCAATACTTTATCTGGAAGGATTACTGCCTAGTGTTCTTGCATAGAGCAACGTGTATCTCTAATTAAATTTTTACTGCCTGCTCGGCTTCAATGCGCCAAGTCTTTCCGTCTCTATGAATGCCAATAAAACTCGGCAAGTCCCTATATTTCTATTTAGAAGGCGGGTTGAACGCCTAGCGAATTAAACGCTTAAGTTTGAGTTGTGTAAAACAACTGGTTTTCTTTATTTTCTCCACCTGTTTTTATACAATAATTTTACCAATAAAATTAATGCTAGCCTAAACATAATTATTTTAATTGGGGTGCCTGACATCGTATTGCATTTCGTAATGCAATACTTAGCCAGTTGAAGTCCGACAAAATTATTATTTTATTTTTCCCACAGAATTATGCAGATTCAGCATAATTCTGTCTGCACTTCAAAGTGGATGCATATGTCGATATGCGATCACACCACAATCTCCTTCACGTAATCATAGATACGTATTAACTATTATTGGCAGATGTACCCGTTGGCCTAAATTATACCTTCGTAGAGACATATTGGTGTGCAACAGGGGCTCGGACGTTTCTTACTCACTACATTAGTCGTTTTGGAATACCACTAAGATAGAGAAACACAGTTCACATCCAAAATGTTTTCAGACGCTACTAGTTACTAGGAAGTTATAAAATCACTACTTCGGCATATCGATCCCCGTACCAGCGACAAGCGAATCAACCTACGAGGTTATACAAAAAATGAAAAAATGTTCGTTTATATTTATCTCGTCTTGGGTGCAAATAGAGGAGTATATGTATCCAAAGATTTCAATAATTACAACTGTGTTTTTAAACCTGTGGTACACAAATAGTCCATGTAGAAGCCGTAGCGAGGACCATATAAACTTTCAGAAAACAAGAAATACTTTAAGATTGACATAAATGGTGAGGTGACAACAATTCCAATTGACAGGTTAAAGCACTTACTGACAGCACTTAAAGAGACTTTAAAAAACTGATCATAGGATGCTTTGACTAAAACTATAAAAAAACAGTTACAATTAATTTATTAAATTTTGAAACTTCGGGAGAGGGAGATACACTAGATACACTATATTGCTTTACCTTTTATAAAAGTTGATTTTTGAAATTAGCAGAGTACATTTGGCCATCTATCTGTCTTCCTTTTGGAAGTTTATGAAAAATTGAATTCATTATGTTGTGTGCAAAAGTAATTGAATTTCTCTCCATTTTTAAAAATTAAATATTCTATCACTGCAGTTTCGTTTCTGTCGACTGAGAGGTCGATTCTGATGGACGGAGGTTTGAGTTTCCCCGATGGTAAACTTAAATAGCGTTGGAGGAAAGGAGCAAGGCCAAGTTTTGCTTTCTGACAAAATGAGGGCAGAAGGTTATAGTAGATTTAATTTTTCCTTTTCCTTTCCGTTCTGCCAACTTGAAGCGGTAAACGATTCTTGCAATAGAAGTGTTTACGGACCAAGCGTAGCTTAACAATTCGAGAACGCTGAGGTAGAGATGGCATTCCCGATTCTTTTAAAATACTTTTGATCGGTGTAATTGAGAATGCATAGCGAGTTTTACGAACACTTGCATGATACGGACCGTTTAACAACTCGATCTTACTTCCAGCAGGTTTTCAATAACTTTTCAAGCCATAGTCATTTATGGCTAGGATCAATGACTGAGCAACAAGAATCTGTGAGTGTGTAGTTTTACTATAATTTCTCAACTACAACATTTTTATGTACCTCAATATTCGACTGCAATATAACTTTTGCTCTGAAGGATGTTCTTGTCAAGTCGTTCTATGCAACAACAGTTACAGACAACGAATGTCACTTAAAGACCTTTATCATGCAGTAACCAATGGATTTATCCAATCACAGAAGCAACAGCAGTATGCCTGGTGTATTACCCGTCAATCCATACTGCACCCTTAAACAAAACCATATCCATGTGTCTGGTCGTCATCCCATTTAAACAACATTGTTCAGCCTCCTATAGAAGTCTTGGAGAAATTACAAAATCGACACATCAACAGACATAAAATCATCAATCAATGACATCCGACCAACTCAATGAACTAGCGTCTTCACAGCATACGTTACGATCAATTTAGCTCATAGTGTCAATAATGCACATTCCCCATTAATCATCAGCCCAGCTGCTATAATCATTGTTTTCTCCAGCATGCTTTTCTTCAAAAAGTCTGTAACTGCTCAAACAATTCATAAATTAAATCATGAATTATGCGACTGGGGAAACCAACCATACCGCAATGAAATAACACCGGTACTATCTCCCCGATAAAGCTTCAGTGTTCGAATTTGAAGACACAAAACAATAGTTGATCGCTGGTCAACGCAGGGGAGATTGTATAGTTTTACTATAATTTGTATTCATTTATTCGATTGCCTTGTTCAATTATGTGTGCGCATTTGTGCTTCTTTATTTTGCTTTAATTGCTAACGACCTTACACAGGGAGCTCGTTTGTTTATAAGAATTGTAATTGAGACATTTGAAGTGTCTCGTCGTGTATTTCTTTGTTAAATTTCAGTTTAATAGTTTTGTGTATATTGCAACTTTGTGAAACACCTTAAGTGCTCGCATATATGTACGTTTGGCCAAATTAATTATCGCTGCATAGTGAATATGCACGTATAATTGTTTGTATAATTCTGTTATTCTATTATTAAATATATCATTTTGCTCCTTAATTTTATTAAAATCCATATTTTTTACCTACAATCAAAATTAATTTTTTTGCTTATATTGTCTGATAGGGGTCTTTCTTAAGTAGTCCTTCAGTAACAAGTGCTGAAAGGCAACAATATACAAGATTAGTATCAGTTCAGATGAACCATTTGAAATTGAGTCATATCAACGAAGCCTCATCTTTTGTTTGGTCTCTTTCTTTGAGCTCCGCACGAGCTCACGGTTCAGTGAGAATTGATTCGCTTCGAAAAAACAACACTGACATAGCCAACGTCAGTATTGTGCAACTTTGCGGTGGTTTTACATATTCCATACTCCATTTACATAAGGGTAACTCTACATCTTTTAACAAGGGTTTGGCGCCATCTTCTTCTTAACCAGGAATAGCAAACTTTCATCTTGGAGTCCAAATATGATTTCGATTCCTTTGCTTATAGCCTTCAGACATCTATGACCTGCAAAGCAGAAGCAATGTGCAATCTATTTTATTCTAATAAGACATGACACGGCTATGTACTTCTACAGGCGACAAAATCAATTCAAGAAAGGCCATGGAAGATTCTTTTGTTATCGGCTAGGAAGCAAACCGATTAGTCCCTCGAATTGGTAACCGCGGAGGCATCACTTATCAAGAGTTTTTGCAAGGAACGTTAAAATTTTTTTTTTGATTTTATGTTTATTATAAATGAATAGAAGTGGAAAAAGCAATATGGGAAAGTTATAAATATAACCAAGCGGACTTTGCGGTTATAAACATAACAATCCAAATTTTTAGAACACGCGCGCAGTAAGTTGTACGTGAGATCAATTGAAGTAACGATCGATAACTGATGAAGCGATGTGTTTAAAAAAAAAACTGAAGAAAACTTTGACACTAGAAAAAACCGAATTTCAGCATCTCGCGCTTACCACAAAAAAAATTATAGAATAGAAGTTATTACATGAACTGTCTACTATCCGTGTGCCTACTTGTACAACGAAAACTTACACACTATGAAATCGACGCATATAAGATGGCATGATAGAGATCGAACCGGCGGAATTTCTACTTATTATGGAAGTGGTTTAAACAATAAGAGAGTATTAAGATCTGCTATGGTGTAATAGTACGTACGATTGTTTTGCTGGTGCTTGTACTATACAAGTGTCAGTTGTTTACAAGTTTCCGTTTACTGTGTATCAAACTGTAAAAACGCATGGATGTCCATTCCGGCACTTTTTTTTGTTTTAAACAAAAGAAATCGGGCAATAAATTTTAGTCACAAAGACAATGAACATTTGCATATGTCCGCCCGTGTCCAGCAAAAGCAAGACAAGAAGCAATGTACAACTTCTGCTAGGAGCTTGCCCCGATCGCGTCGAATTTTCCACACATATCTCCTTCTGATTACCCCTGCTCTTGAATGATGCATTGATATTTAGAAGAGCAGCGTATCCCCAAAATGTAAAATCTGCGAAAATGGATATTTCGCTTCGAAACAACAAAGTTTGTACGGCGAAGCCATCAACAAACTGCCCAATAGGAGGTAAAAGACCATCGATAATGATGGTGAATATTTCGATTATTAATTTTTGTAATTAGTAATTTTTACTTAAATTTGAATTTCGTTAAAAAACATACAGAATTTCTTTATACACCTAATACTCATTAAAACATGGTTCTGAGTGATCATTATAATGTACGTTTGAATGATTTTTGTTTTAAATGTCCACTGGATTCATATATATTTTACAGGTTTAAATTTAGTAATTACTTGGCCGGCGCGTAATACTCCTAACTCTAAACTAACTCTTTTGGACCTTGCATGCATTCTGACAGTTTCGTTGTTTGGTATTATTATTGCTGTCGTTGGGGGGTTAACATGGCTTTGGAAACTTCTCCATGAAGGCGACTTCTGAGTAGATATGATGATAAAGACATTCGAAAGCCTTTACTGTTTTTAATCAAGACATTAAAAGCTTGGGAAAATGTTGATGTTGATTATGAATTCATCTGTTGAATTATACGCTTTATTTTTTTTTTAGTCTTTTTCTTATAAAGTGATAAAACGTGCAATTTTATTTTTAACGACGAATATGTAAACTTAGACGGGCAATTTTATTGCCTTGAGATCACAAACTAGTGGAAAAGAATAATAAGCATTTTTTGTTCGTAAAAAATATGTGTGTAATATATTCTAAACCTTTAAACACTTTTATCTCGACATATAACTTTTCAATACAGCCAGGGGAACTTATAATATTCTCGTTCTTTTCGTTCGAATTTTTTACAGCAGCAATAAAATAACACTTCACAGAGCAATGCATAAGTACAATCACACAAATATCAATATTTTCCAAAAACCCTACGTACTGCCACGCAAGAATGCCTCCGGTGCTGTTATTTCTTAATATATATTTTAAATAACCATTTTCTATTACTGCTTAATATGCTTAATAACCTTCTCAAGTACCATTATTCTACTACCTTTCCCTCTATCCCAAACAAAACTTGTCAAAAAAAACCTCTTTTTTAGGCTGTTAACTGATCGGTATGTCTACTAAACAACGCCATAAGATCTGAAGACTATGGATTAACGCCATTATCAATCATGCTGAGAGAGACTGCATGGTTTTACTACTTTATTTATTGATAGTTAACAGAGAATAATTAATTAGAACTTAAATAAATTCCATTAAGTTAATAATTAAAATGAAAGAATTACGAGTTTGCCAGCATTCATTTCTGTAACGACCTTGGTATTTCACGCCACCTTCGTAAATAAAATGAAGTTTCTTTTGAAATTAATGAAGTGTTGAACTAAAGAATTAAAAAATCTGTATGTGGGCCTCTTGCCACGCTTATTAGACTTGTATTGGAATATTCTGTTATTTTCTGTCGATTTATTGGAATTAGTATAAAAAACTTTTGTTATTTACACTTCGTGCGTTAATTCGAAATACCTCGATAATTATGTGCAGAGGCTTAAGCTTTTAAGCAAATAAGCCTAATGTTTTAGCAATCGCTTGCCTCTAAATTCATAAAGGACTACACGAACTCCTCTGATTTGGTCAAATTGATTTCCATGCCCATAACATACACATTTGAAATAATTGTTCTTTCGAATTACGCATATTGTACTAGGATTCATTTATTCAGTTGGCAATAATTGTTATTTTACTATGTTATTGTTGTATTGGTAAGTATACTAACGGAGTATAGCAATAGCAATAGTTGCTTTTGATAGACTATAAGTTTATAAATAATTGAGCCGCAATATTCTTGTTTAAGATTTATCGTTTATCTATATTAGCTAATATCTTTAGCTGAAAAAAATTGTAGCGAAGTTTTGAAAGAGTGGATTAATCAATGAAATGCAATCATTTTGTCAAAACCTTTGGATTAGAGACTCGACAAACTATATATATTCTTGATCAGCAATAAATTCTAAGTGTTGTAAACATTCTCCTGGCCGCAAAAATGAAGCTTTCGATTTCAAATTGGGCGGAAACAGTGGAAGCTCTTGCACGTATTGAAAATGATCTAAATCGGTCGAACGACATACCCACACCACAGCCTAAACTGAGAACGCCTCTATTTTTCAAAGGGAATGAAAGATTGGTTGTTTGCTCATTATTTATAAACTACCGAAGATAAATGTAAAAATTTGAAAGTATATTCTGTGGGCGCTGCTGCAGCATTTTTACACAAAAGTGGAAAGAATTGACCACGCGCATCCAATATTATAGTTAATCAAAATTTAATTACTGTTTCAATACCTCTATAACGCGCAGAAAAAAGCATCAAAAACCCCATAAAGTACTCAAATTCTTGGCCAGTTTCAAATCAAGAATGCACCTAAACATGTCCATTTGTCTGTCTGTTCAACTTTATAGTATATGGGGTAAACATTCTCCCGTTAGCGTAGATGAAGATATAGCCTACAAGTTTGCAAGTGGAATTGACCTAAACTTTTCAAAGAATGCGCCTACAACATGCCTCTACTTTTATTTGGAAAATAGGGGAAATCAACTGCGCCCACTCCGTATTATAAAGCATGAGAATCTTGTTCTTTTACTTTTTTTATCTTTTTTTAAACGATGCGGGTATAAAAGGTTCGATCCCGACCGAATTCAATTTTCTTATTTGTTTCTTTTTATACGTACTACTGGAGAATGGGAGTATACTCATTTTGCTTTTTTTCATAATGTATGTAACACCCAAAAGGAAATTTCAGAGACCCTATAAAGTATATATATTCTTGATCAGCGTGCAATTCTGAATTGATTAAGTGTCTGTCATGTCTGTGTAGCTGTATGGCGTTTATTGTCGGCACGTTCCTGGTCGCAAAACTGAAGATATCCACTTTAAATTTGGTAGAAACATTGGAAGTTTTTGCATGCACGTTGGTACTCAAAATGGTCCAAATTGACCAGAGCAAAACCCCGCGCCAGAACATAAACTGAACGCAACTCTGTTTTTCTTAACTAAAATTTGTTGGGCTTTTGCATTTTACTCAAAAATTATAAAAGTCAACAGGCTGAAATTTTCCACATTTACTTTGCGAAAGATTCTACCCTTTTTGTGAAAAAATGGGAAAAATTGGCCATGCCCACACCAAGTTAGAAGTGAATACATTTTATTTTTTTCACTTTTTTGCGACTTTATGCTTATTTATCATAACACAAACAAGACAGAATGTTTAAAACTATTTTGCAGAATTCTCAAATGATGATTAGATGTTATCTGCCTAAAAATGGGTTAATTCTAAAATTAATGTGGTAGACATGGTGATTAATTTTGTTTTAGTAATACCAGCGATATGGTTATCAAATAAAAGAACTCAGAAAGTAGAATGCGAAAACATAGTGGTGAGAATATAACTTTCTTACTTGTTTTGCATGTAAATTTCTTTTTTTTTTGATAAGGCAAGCGTTTCTTTTTATTGACCTTATTTCTTCCCATTTTTTTTTGACATCTACCACAAATTTTCTATTTTCCTCCGCTTTTTCTGTTTAAACAATATATGCTTCGTGTTTAGGATTGGTATGATTGATTCTATCTGTAAAGTAAACATTTGGTATCATTTACACTATATAAAATTGCTTCAATGCAATACGTGAACATAAAAAATCGAAAAGGTTGGTTATCCGGTATATAAATTCAGCCATAAAATATAAAACAGTGTTTCTTGCAAGCGAAGACAGAATAATAAATGCAAGCTTTGTTCGAACGGAAGGAAATGGGTGCAAAACATTTTCCAATACAAATTGCAAAAATTATTTTTGAATGGATTCGATTTTACCAAAATAACAATGAAAAAAAGTTGACGACACGACCGAATCGTATTCAAGCATAGGTGCGACCAATCTCAAAGGATCATTGATTATGTAACAGCAGCAAATTCTCTAAAACGGAGCATGATCAACGCTAAGAGTGACCCGGCTTTCATAATAGAGGATTCAATATTTAAGTTAAAGTGAAAGATATTCATGTAGAGAAACGATTGTGCAGACTCCAATTTATTGGAGCTTAAGAAGTTGGCTGGTGGTTTGGGAGACGCGCCTTCTGCTAAAAGAAAAGAAGCCCTTATACATATGTTTTAATTTAAGGCGTAAGGATGGGCGTGAACTAGCCAGCAAAATTTAAAAGGCATATTAAAGCAGAGGTCAGTCTCGCAGAGAATTAGAGGTTAAAAATAGCCTAACGTTAACAGGTTATTCGTAAGCCTAATACGTTATGATGAGTAAAAGACGAATTTTAAGAGATCGTTTATAGTTGATCAGTCGATAGCAAAAGTTACTTGGCTAGTGATAATATGTCCCTACAAGTTCGGTAGTATATTCGACAACTCTTTATAATTCCCAACAGAGTGTGTGTTCTCACATTTTTTTAATGACAGAAACAAATCTTTCTACATGTCATTAAGAAGCCCATCCTTCGCGGATGGGTCGAAATATTTAATACCGTGCTATTTCAGCTTCATACGATTTGGAAAGCAATTCTTTTGGGATCGGATGAGCAGCAGAATCTTGAATATGTTAGATCTTGGCGTTTTGATCAAAAATGATCTAGTTAGAGAAAAAAATTATAGATCTTGTACAGATAGATTGATTTAGAATCAGTGTATTATCGACGCTACAATTAAATTGAAGGTACTCCGAAATTCACTAATTGTTTTGTAGAGAGAAGAAATTATTAAATTAAATTGTAGGAGAAGAAATTAAGATTTTTTCTAGAGTGAACGGGTTTTCAAAAATATTTTAATTAATTCAAAGTCAAATTGTAGGATCAGCGGTATTTTTTTCGGAAGTTTATTTTGATAGTTTCATTTATTTTCAACGTTTCACCAAATGTGACGTAAAGAAGAACGATTTTCGTAAGTTGAAAATGCCAGCAGCTTAAAATTCTGAATCGATCTAAGCAGGTCTGTCTGTATAATATCTGTGGTGACCACCATCTTGGTCGCAAACATTGGAAGTTCTGGCGCGCAGGTTGATATTGAATATTTGCCTATTCTGGCAAAGAACACGCTCACCTTGTAATGTAACCTGAGGCTACTTCTTCATAAGGAAAAAAGGTTGGTCTTATTTCGTTACTTGTATACCAAGACAAAAAAAAACGTTATAAAATCCTTATATGCTGGAATGGTCCTACAGTACCTAGAATCGGAAAAATCTCACACAACATTGTAGAATAATAAGATTTCACTGTTTGGCCAAAACGTCTGCGATACGCAAAAACGAGCTAACGACACATATTCTTAGGCAATATCAAAACATAAGTCCATCCAAGCACAACTATCCTTTAGTCTATTAGCTCTGCGTGGTTTGTGTGGTGCCCACTCTTTTGGTCACAAAAGTTAAGATCGGCGTCAAACCTGACAATAACATTAAAAGCTACTGCAGATCATTTGGTGTTGATAATAGCCGAGTTCTGCCAACTCGCAACCCTTCTGTTTTCAAAAAACTTGAGTATTTTGTTCATTATTCATGTCCTAAACTATATATAGAGATATAAGCTTCCACGGATATGCTACGATATCAGCACAAAATTAAAAGATATTGGTGAAGCTTACCAAAAGTTATAGAGCAAAACAGTTGGGTATTTTGGTCGTTACATATATCGTAAGGTGTATATAGCGATAAAAATTTTCATTCTCTATTTGTTTGCATAAAAAATCTAACAGTAACAACTATAGCAGTTTCACTCATTTTAATTTTTTAGCTTAGAGAACGTTTATCATGTTCCAAAAATTTTTAATTTGCATTAAAGAGGTGTTTAAATGTAATTTCTTTTCTATCTCTTCTTATCTTCAAGGAAGAGATGACTTGTACCTATTTCTACCATAAAGAGTCAATATGACCCATCATTTTTGTGGAATCGTTACAGCAGCAAAAATTAAAAGAAGAAACTGGAATTTGGTGAAAGCGTTCCTTGATCAATTAAGAAGCACACGTTCAAAAATAGACATGATCTGCTAACATACATTCCTACAATATACAAGAAATTGAAACAAAAATTCCAACAATTTTCGATTGTTTTCATCATAAATTTCGATCTCCTGATTATATTTCCAAACAGTTTCCTACCGAAAATGTTTATTAGCACTACTTGAATATTCGGTTTATTCGTTGTTCACAATTCACAATAGAATTGTAATTAAACTTCATATACAATATGCATTATCAAATTCATAATCCCAACTGGGATTGAAAATAAATTTTGACCACAGACTGTGGATCAGTTTGACCCATTTGGACGGAAATAGGTGTACGACGTTGGCTTTTTGAGAACTAGACGATATAAAAAAATTTATTATAAGTACTTAAAGGTCTTAAATAGAAGTCATCACAAAAAAGCTTCAAATTGAATACGAAGTTCTGTGTCTCAACTTCAATAAAATGGGCTGTTAACTTCACTAAAGATACGTATGTGTATGATCATTTTGGGATAAATAGGTTTTTCCATGCTGTTGACTGAGTTTTTGTGAAGCTCAAAGAATTCAAAGAAGTTGGTATTGCTCAATTCAAACGATTCGTTAGAATTATACCAAAGTATAAAAAATGCCGCTCAAGACCTGTCACTAAGGGGTTTACAAAACAGGTTTTAAAACTAAACTAAGATTTGCCGTGCAGGCTGATAACGAAAAGGAACTTTATTAGATATTAAAAGCTATAATTAACATAAATTAACCTACACTAAGAATTATTATAAAAATACCTTATAATAGGATTTTGGTTCATATTTTGCACTGTCCATCATTTGCTTCTGCCAGATGAGCAAAATACAACAATTAAAAGTTATGTGACAAAAACGCAATGTAAACAAAAGTAAAGGAAAAATGAAACAAAAGATGACACACTTTGAATGGGTTAAATTACAACATGCACTTACAGACTATGGTCGGTAATGAAAAGAACTCCATAAATGAATAGATACACAAACACGTATAATATATTGAAGCCTATAATTGAAAATATATGGAATAAAATGAGATGTGTTAAACCTAAACATGTAAATATGAAATCTAAATGTGGTTGAAATGAAATGATGACCAGTTACATGGATGTGATTGCGTTTAGGAATGAAGTTTGGATTAATGGATAGCAAACCAGATGCGTTCAAATCGATCAGGATTATTTTATTTTGACATGCGCCTGTTGGTTGTGTAGATGGGATGGAATAAATCCATTGATTAATGTGTGATAAATGTACGCACGTGATATTTGTAGCCAATATCTTTACTTGGCAATTTAGCACAGTTCTGTTGTTGAACAAAATGATTTCACAAAAAAATACTTCAACATCGAACTTTTATTGCAATTGAATGTTGTGGCAAATAAAATTGTTGTAGTTAATCATATCGCATGACTTGAATTGATGTGCAGAAATTAAGAAGTAACATTGAACAAGAAGCTAGCGTTCGACTGCATATGTCGATAACTGCAATGGTGTTGTGTATGGGGTTAGGAACAGGAGGTAAATCATACAATATGAATCTATCATGATGTATGCATGACGAAGTGATGTTAAGTACTACACGAAGATGTGTAGGACCATCCCTTACTTTCATTAATTTGTAGATCTACCATAAATCATTCTCAGCTGCTGGTAATTCTAAAGATTGTGGTAAATGCGCGTTATTTTTTTATTTCATATTGTATTTGTGTTGGACTTAGACGCAACGGACTGACTCGTCCATGGTGAGTGCCAATCAAGGTATCTAAAATACATGCTTGTATTTTCTGCAATTTGTTTGCAAGGAAGAAAAGCTGCATGAATCCTGCGTTGAATAGTTAGGTTAACTTAATCTGATGGAACTCATTATGCAAAATCTGTCCATTTCTATAGATGTCATTTATTTATGATTGAAGATGATCAATGTTGGATTTGGTGGGTGTAAGACTTGGTCTTAAAAGATTCATAATAGAGTTGTCAAGTGATGTGTGATCTCTTAAAAGTTTCAGAGGAAATGTACAATTTTTCTTGTAGACTTGTAATTGTTCATGACGTCTTGCCAGCTTATCCAGAACCAAGTATTCCAAATAGTGAGTTGGCGATATTTCCGATGAAATATCGCCTCTTTTGAATCGAGTTTTGTACGAAAGTCTATTATCTAGGTTCAAGTCGGCTTCACATGCTGTGAAGTGGTTTATCATATTACAACATGCGATGTTTGGCTCCATTTTCTTGCAAAGTTGTCCCAAAGAGTCACTTCGATTAATGAGCAGCGCTGTATCAGTCCAGTAGGTTAACAGATCGCAATAAACTATAAAATTCCATTGACGAGAAGAAATGGTTGTTGATCCAGCTTCTTCAAAATCGATGCCCAGTTTTCATTAAAATTTTTGGTTATTTACCGGGCTACATAATACGAGTGGAAGTATTAGTAGCATTGTCGGAAGTGTGAATGCTAAGCTACTGTCTGCGAATTTCACTCTTTTGTGTTCAGGTTCAATAGTTTTCTCTGAATTGAATTATGTTCCGTTTGAACCACATGCTGGGTTATCATGAATAGCAAACAATGCAAGGCGATGTATTGGACAATTAAGAATTCCCTATGCTGTTTTTAGGTCAACAACTCGGAACTTGTGATTCAACTCAATAGTCATTTCATAAAAAAACGTTGTCTTCTGTGATGATAACCATGACTGTTGTTTTGATATTGGGAGATGATTTCTTCCATTTTTGTCGTTGTTATAGCTCATGCCAACATTCGGCGGATCGTTGCTTCCAAAATTCGTGCTTAAGCTGCGAAACGAGTACCCAACTTGACAAAAATGATAATTTTTTTCAACTCGCTGCACGGTCCACCTGGACTGTCAGTGCTTCACCAATTACTAAGTGTCCTGGGGTTAATAAGGACATATCGGATGGACTGTTGGGTGTTAAAGGATGAGAATTCAAAATAACTTTTATCTCGTCAATTACAGTTTCTAATTCTTCATATTTTAGGGATGCATTACCAACACTACGAGTTAGAAGGTGTGTTGCCGATTTCACTGCTGCTATTCCATTTGATCGGCATGTTGATGTTACTGATTCTTTTCCCTTGTCGAAAAGAATTAAGCTAGTTAATTTTGCCAATTTAGGCCCCAACAACGGCTGTAATTTTTGTTGAGGGAAGATTTCCCATTATCTGTTGACGTAAATTGGGACGAGTTTTGTTGCATGGTATGCAACTCTATACGGTTGCTCTTGCGATAATTTCTCCTTTTATTAGCCAGAATCTCTGTCTGCTAATAGTGCTTGTAGGCTGCAATCTTTGACTTCATTGTGCACCAACTTGAATAAAATCTTACTATCACGTCATTGTAGGGAAGGGGCATTGGATGTTTTTCGTCATAGGGTAGATTTGATTTTTCTAATCGTTTTCCGACACGAATGATTTCCGTTTCATCAAAGAAAGGCGATAAGCAACAATTAAGCTTAGTTTTCCAATTTCTTAAAACTTAACGGTATGATGTTCAAATCTTCTGGAAGATCTTCAGCCCAGGATAATTTAAGCTGCCGTAAATGGTAGATAAGAAGTTTTGCTCTGACCCAAAAGTACCAGTAGATCAAATAATCTCGCCAAATCAAAACATACAGTTTGCTTTGTAGCACACCTCATTGGTTCAACTTCAAGTAGCCATATAAGTCCCAGTATCTTACCAAATTCTTTCTCACTATATTGAAATCAAGATTGGCCTCACGATCATCTTGAGGAATACCTTGGCGCAATCGAAAATAACTTGCCGTCCACTTATGGCAATTAAATTTACACTTTGTTAAAATGCGTATTCATTCTTGCTGCGATTCAATTGCTGTAGTCAGATGAGAACATGAGAGAGCATGGTAACGCCCGCCATGTCAGATGTAACGCCCGATGCTAATATATCTTGAAGAAGGGTAGTTCGGTTCTGACTAGCCGGGATTGTATGGTTAATCCGAAGGCAGGAGTGTTTATGTCGCGTAAAGTAAGCCTACAGGCTTTATAGTCTAACTTTAAGCTCCACGGAGGTCAGCAGCTCACTGACTTTGTCACGTGTACCTACGGGTATAGGTGACAAAATTGATATACTGCAGATTGGCGCTTGTCAAGGCAGCTTGCACACTTACATACATGTGGAAGCAGCCGTTGAAGCACGCTCCGTTTGAGCGCAGCAGTTAACCAATTTGTAAGCCCTCACTGCTTGGATACGGCCCTTCGGGGGTATCGCGGTGATTGTGGTTTCTATCATTCCAAAAGGGAATAATTTAGAGGTGATGATAGGCCTCAACATTCACCAAAGTGGGTTCATTGAGCCATACACAATAAACTTATCTGGATTCTCCAGTGTAGTTTAGGCCCCTAGCTTATAGAGATTGTCTTACTCTCTGCAGGGCGCCAGTTACGCTAAATTAACCCGTGTGGCATCGGGCACCGTAGGGTTAGACCGAATGGTAGTGTACCCACGTAAACCCTCTCAGACATCTGCTGTAGCTAGATTGTTTTATCCTCCTGTCTTTAAGCATTTGAGCGCCTAACATATCATTAATTTCGTTCTCAATTGCAATTTTTTGCAAACATTTGGTAGCAAGACACGGTGTAGCGCGAGTTCCGTATGTAACCCTATTGAATTGATAGCATTTTACGGGATGATACGCAATCGTTACCCATAGAATCATTTGATATTTTCTGTCGTCTGCATTTATCAAAATTTGTCGATACATCTTCTCAATACCTGTAGTGAAGACATATTTGGATAAGCGGAAGCGAACGAGTATCGAGAACAATTCACTTTGGAGAGTTTGATCAATATACATGAAATCATTGAGTCATCCAGATGATGTTTTGGATAATTTATCAAAGATCCTCTGTTCATATTCCTTTATGAACTTGATGTATTGTGTTCTAATGGCAGGATCGTTGAGTAATCGACGTTTAAGTCCAAGGAGTCTTATGAATGCTATATCCTTAGATTCGCCTAGTGCGTGAGGTTTTTCACGGAACGGAAATTTGACCATGGCCTTTGGAAATATTGAATTGTTGATTTGGCTGAACCGGAATGATTGATGGGAGGACATGGGTTGTCCGCTTCTGATAATTGAAGGAATCTGATGTAGCGATATTAGACATGACTTTCAATGTTACAATGTGCATTTATCACCTTTACTCTCAGCATGTACTTCCGACGATACTGTTTTGTGTAAAGGATGTGGCTGCCTTTCTTTGTGGTTGATGAAGCCCATGGTTTGAAATTGAAGTTCCAGAAATGGTAGCAGGTGATCAGTGATGAGTATCTCTTTGGTTTGTTTTAGAGATTGTTCAAATCTTATGTACAGATTGCGATCTAACTTTTTGATTAAAATTTGCAGTAATAAGTGTCTGTTTCAACTCCACTCTTGCCTAATGCTAGCAAGTATTCTCTGGTTGTATCCCGAAGATTTTTAATTGATGGTTGATTGATTACCTTTTCATTCAATGTTGCTACAAGAAAATGAATATGGTATCAGAAACCAAGTCTCTTGTTAATAATAACACCCAAAATTTTCAATTTATCGAAAAATTCCACTTTACATCCTTCAATTTGAATTCTCATATCACTGAAATCTATGGTACTAAATTTCATAATTTTAAGTTTGGAGATATTCAACCGTAAAAAGTGAGATCTCATCCAACATTCAACTCGGTCTAACTTGCCGATTACCGTGAAGTAATAATTGGATACTGACTGCAAAAGCGTACACCGAGCATATTCCCAACTCATCAGCACTAAAGAAGTTATT
The DNA here is from genome assembly GCA_000688715.1 of Glossina pallidipes. Classification (NCBI taxonomy): domain Eukaryota; kingdom Metazoa; phylum Arthropoda; class Insecta; order Diptera; family Glossinidae; genus Glossina; species Glossina pallidipes. The sequence continues at coordinate 345,521 of KK499991.1, forward strand.
TAAGTACATTGAAAATAACACCGAATCGAGAACGGATCCTTGAGTCACTGCAGATCCCACTTGCTCTATGTGTGAGAAACGACCTTAAAAAGACACAAATTGTTTCCTGCCTGACAAATTGGACTTTGTGAGCAGAGACGAACATAAATCCATTGTTGAGTTTTTGCACCATCTTTTCGTGATCAATTCGATCAAAACCATTGGGCAAGTGCAATGAGACTAAAATACTTATTCCACCTCCATTCAAATTTTATCTTATAGACGCAGATATTCCAAGTAATGTAGATGCTGCATTGCAACCTTGGTAGTACTCTGTTTGTGGATCATTCAATAAGTGACATTGTGCAATATACCGCGAGGTTTGGCACATTATAACATATTTAAATACCTTCGACAATGTAGCTAAAATACTTGAGGCATAGGTTTCCAATATTGAATGAAACGCCAGTTTCAACTATCGGAATATCCGTCTGAGTAGCCGAGTAGGCAAGAGTCTCGACTAGTAATTCAATGGTCGTGGGTTCAAATCGCAAGTGCGGTAGGGTTTTTAATAAAAGCCGAAAGCCTCAGATACTAGTGCTCTATGACTTTAGTCTTAGAATTTATTCTCTGGCTAAATTTATAATAATAATAATAATAATAACTATCGGAATAACTTTTGCAAGCTTCCAGTTTTCTGGAAAAACGGAAGTAGTTATAGTGCAGTTACGTAAAGCATCGTTACTTATTAAACGGATAACTATTTTTAAAAATTTCAAAAGGGTTCTATCAACACTGCAAACATTTGATATAACGTTACCAAATGCAGTATACAGCTCACAATCACTAATACATGTAAAATAGGGGTATCGAAACTAAAGTTCAAGCCATCTAAGAAATAATCATTTAGCGGACTAACATCTAAGTCAAGATCATCGTTGACTGAGTCACTATTGCTAGCCCTTCTTAATTGATTTTGTTTACTCTTGGTGTCAACACTGTCACATTTTCTAGCAAAATGGCTTTTCGTCTCCATATAGTTTTTTTCGCTTTGTTTCTATACTCCAAAACACATTCCATTTGTTAGAAGTAGAGTCTTTATCGTAAGCTTTATAGGCAATGTCTCTAAGAGATCTTGCATACAATACGTCTGGAGACTTAATCCACTCCGCCGATTTTTGTGTAATTTCCAACGGGGACAAGGGAACTAGAGAGAACATTTTGGAAATTTCACAATGCAGATCACTAATTCAAATTGGGAAAAAAACAGAATTATTAAGTATAGTATAGAAACATCCGCCTGAGTGGCCGAGTAGGCAAGAGTCTCGACTAGCAATTCAATAGTCGTGGGTTCAAACCTCAAGTGCGGTAGAGTTTTTTAATAATAAAAATAATAATAATATTAATAAAAAAAAAAAAAATTAATAAATAAATAAAAGCCGAAAGCCTTAGATGCTAGTGCTTTAAGACTTTAGTCTTAGAATTTATTCTCTGGCTAAATTTATATAATAATAATAATAATAAGTATAGAAACATTGTGTCAAAAACGCCACTGGTTTTATATAAAAAAAAGTGTAAATATACATATCATAAAGAATTCGTAGACCAGCAGCATTTTTGGCTCAATACTAAACGCATTCATTGCAACTTAAGCCAACAACCCAAAAAAACAATGTCATAGTGAGAACGACATTATCTTCAAACAAAATCAATGTAAAGAAAGAAGAACAAAGAATATATAAATTTAGCAATAAAAGTAAGTATAATCGTGACTGAGAAGAATGCGAAAAATGGGAAAATAATAGACAAATTAGCAACCGAGAAAAGTATAGTACATCGTTGATACAAAAAAAAATACAATAAGAATTTATTAATACGATTTTACCGCAAAAACGTTCAAATTGATGCATAAAAGAAATTCTCCCTCAAATCAAATACATGTAATATGGTCTCAGCCCCATCACTTTTTGTGAGCACAGCTGGAGGTACAGCCCCATTGCGAAATTTGTACCCAGTAATCCGCTTTTCTCTTTTCAATTTGCGTCAAATATAACGAAGTTTACGGCCTATGGGTGTAAGGTAAAGGTAATTAAAAAACCTGTTTTATCAATAATCAGCCCCTTCTTGTTGTTCGATTACGTCTTTCAATTTTAACGAGTGAGTTTCGTAATGTTTTTCACTATAGAGTCTCTTTTAACGATTGAATAGGATTTCATTAACATTTCGTTTTTGTTTTTTATACTTATGTACTGATTTATGTCATTATCACTCAAAGGAACTTTAAATATATTAGCAATTTTCAAAATTAAAGATGCAGTATTAGGAACAGCTTGTAGAAGACTAGTTATAATAATGCCTGGTCTATTTAAATGTCTCATTAGAATATTCTGTGACCTTTCAATATCGCTGAGTTTGTTGGTATGGCTTTTATCAACTTGTTTGATGAGTTCGCGACACTGGTTTACATCAGATTTTATTTCATTAGTCTGACTAAAGAAATTTTGTTGAATCTTGGATGCCAATTCATTAAAATTAGCCACAAAACCTTTTTTAGTTCGGATTATGCAGTCTTCTGAGCTTTTACGACATCACTCGATCGTATATTGATTGATTTTTTGAATACTTGCACTACTAGTACTACTTGTAATTGAAAAGCAAAATCGTTTAAAATTGTTTTCAATGGCATTTCGATTATTTATCTAGAGTAAAATTTTCTTGTCAGATTATTACACTGCTTCATTCCTTTAGTGTTTTCTCTTTCCTCTTTGATGTTTTTTCTTTGTTCACATTTCTTAATGAAGAAATGTGCATGAAGAAATGTGTACCACGTGTGTTGAAATTAAAACATTTAATTATTGCAAATTGAAGCACATTTTAGACACAATTTGTTGGTTTTGAGTTTGGCACCATTTTATATAGACTTGGTAGGGCTACCAATTTATTTTCGTTTTAATATCTCTTCTAACTTGTTTTAATATCCCTTTGTCTATCTATTTTTTTCTTTGTATTTTCCAAAGTATAAATCAAATTCTTCTGTACCAATTTAACTGTTATTGCGATTGTGTACACTAGATACCTATTTTTAGTGTTTTAAGTCACCTAGTCAACTGCCTCTAATTGTGTATGATGAACTGATTACATTAAAAATTGCAAAGGAAAGTCCGCCCTTATTTCATATCGACAGACTCGATCCTCTTTCCCTTTTCCTTCTTGCGTTTGCTCTCTCATGTTATCATGAATCATTTTCTTTGATTTTATCATAGCAAAAGTCAAATGTACAGCAATCTAAACAGAATTCTGAACCGATCTCTGCCGTTGTGGTAAGAACATGGCAAATGCAGACTGATAGACCCTCTAAACACTACAACTTGTTAATAAGAAAATGTGGTCTAAGAATAGTGTTATAAGTTCATCAGACACCTATTTTCACCGCGCATGGACACTATAGCTTGAAAACTAAGTAATCAAATATGGATTCATCACTCAGAATAGTTGGTATTTTCTATTGGTTTTGGGAACAATAACATAAAAAGTGAAGTCAGCGCGATAAGAAAAGTTCGAAGTGCCTAGCGCCCTACAAATGTTTTGGTATGTAGTTATAACGTTCACTTTTAAAGCTGTGTGTTGGTGTTGATATTTTTGTCAGACTCTGCATAGATGTTACTTCATGATATTATCTTCAAACTTTTATCTGAAAACGTAGCCGTGTGCAGCCATGCGCATAAAAAATGAATTAATGACAAAAAACATCAAAGTATTCGCGTTGATTTCGACCGTTTGTAATAATATCGGACCATATTGCAATGAAACTATTCAAATTAAAAAAAATAGATAAATGGAGATTTGTGAATAAAGTTTCAAAGATCCGTTTCTTATCTATGTTAAAATTATTCATAGACAGGACGCATGACAATTTCCTAATACCCACTTCTGCTTTGCTTCTATGTATGAATTTTGTATTTTAACGTTTACAAAGCACAGCAATGCGCAACAAAAATTCTGAAAAACACATATACACATTTTTTTCATCTTTGCAAATACCTTCTTCCTCATTCTATTTCTGGAAATACCCCTTTACGTCTTTGAAATCTTATTTAAAAGAAGAAACTTCTTAGTTTCACATCTTTTTCTTCGCGTACAACATAAGTTTAAAAATTTAGGGAAGATGGTGTAGTATACACTTAAGAAAAGAAAATAAATCCGTGGTCTTTTTCTTGATTTACATATCGAAGATCTTATTAACTTCTTTATTAGAGTCTTTGCTTTAGAATCCACATTAAACTAATTCCCCGCAAGCCTTTGGCCGCAGTTACCTAGAAACCAAATACAACTCGCAACACGCAATATGAAGATTTTTTAAATTGTACAACTATCTATAAAGATCCACGGAATGTATAAAGTTCTGCTTTCAAATATTGCACATCGCATCAAATATTAATCCATTTGTCTCTGGATTGGTACGAAATATCTTACATATAAGAATATGTACAATAAAGTATATATACGCATGGGCAAAAACGGCAAAAAGTACTCTTGTACATATGTATATATATATATATATATATATATCAATATATATCGAAGTAGCTAGTGGGTTTAGCCTGTACCACAGTCCCCGTAGTTCACCTTTTATGGAAACCAGGTGAAAGATTTCGTCAGCGTAAGGCACCGCTTACGCTTTCATTCAAGCCATCTGAAAATGATATTAGTTTGGCATGGGAATAAAAGCAATATTGTACCACTAGCTAAATGTTTGTATTGCTCCATTATTTTTTTTTTTTTTGGTCAGGCTAAGTTGTGTTGCTCTTAATGTTACTTTTACTAAATGCAAGCAATTTAGAAGTATTTTGCATCGTAACCAAAAATTTCTTTGGTTTTTGTTTCCTAATTTTGGATGCTCCGCATACGATTTATCTAATTTAACGGAATTTTGCGATGTTTTGCGAAGAAAATTGGAAACAGAATTATGGAATGGGTGGAATGGAATGTCCTATTGTTGGATTTGTGGGTAAGAAGGTCATTCCCTTACTTTTACATAATCCAGAAAGTCTAATATTTATAACAAAATTTTATGTAAAATATCTCGAGGTTGTAAAAACTTTGAAATTCTAATAACTTTTCGATGGATTTTACAATTAGTTTTCATTCTTAGTGTATTTACATAGTCAATCAATTTTTGGCAATGCGTATAGTGAACCTGTTCACACTGAAAATATATCTAGTGTTGCATGTAGTGGATTTTCTTTTAGGACGCTACTAGTTGTGTTAAGAGGGTATTAAAGAATTGTTTAAGAATTGTTTTACTCTACGCAAGCGGTGATTGGTAAACATATTGAATGAAATTTCCTCCCTTATATCGTAACAAGTTCTACTTACTGCACCCTTAGTTTAATTGTTATATGTTTTACCCGACGTAAATGAGAGAGAACCTTTGAACATTGTATTGTGCATAAATTTCCTAAATAAAATAAGAAGAAAACATTTTTTTTCTTTTGAAGTAAAATTAAACCATCCGTTAAGAAAAGTAGTCACATCTGTTAAATAATTCGGGAGACATACACGTGTATGTGTACCATCATTAAAAATTAAAATATATGGTTAATTTACGTCAAAATAAAATAACAATAATTCTTAAAATATTGGTAGTAGAAAATGATACATAAACGTTGCTTATGTTTTGTGTGAAAAAACAAAATTGCTACCATCTCAATGGTTGCGTATCATCTAAATATTTAAAGACATCTTCTTACTGTTGACGATGATAGGAAGTTCGAAAATGGTGTGAATTAATTGTGTATTAATTAATTAGTTATCTTGTGTAATTACCAAATGCGTATTGGGATATACCATGCAGGATGAAAATTTCTACTTAAAATTTATATACAAATAAATTACATATTTTGTGTATAGAAAGTTGTGGTGGGCTGTCCGTTTTACTTAAGTCTCCTGTGACCTTGAAGTTAACATGTGTTGAAGTAAGTATAAAATTGAAGATAAAAATTCTCACTAAATTAGTGATCTGTTTTGCAATTCGATCTGCAAAATTCAATCAATAATACCTAATGTAACCTTTTCATCTAAGTTTTCTTATATTAAGAATTCGAATACCAAACAGCTGCAGAGGTGAATTGCGAGATCGGATTACAAAAAGTACATGTATATACATATTATCTTCCAATGTGCAGGTGCAACTGAGAGAAGTTATATACTGCATATGTCCTGAGTTGAGGCCAATTTGATTATTTCTGGTTAAGCGCTTTGAATTTAAATTTTGGTTCTTACTCTTTATTTTTTCTCCATTCGTGCGAAGCTGTCGCAAAAGGCCTCAAAAATATTGGCATAACTTCTGTGAGAGGAACGAGAAACCTGGTTTTCAGCCAGAGCATGTTTAACAGACATTATTACTTTCTTTTACAGAACCTTAATTCTATAAAGTATATCAATATTGTGTAAACGAAATTTTTCTTATGTCAGGCTTTGCCATGGTTTTGCAATTGAGATGTTTCTTACTTCTTTTTGGTTATTACATCGTTGCTGGAGCGATAGCAGTCCTGCCACGATCTTCTTTTTCAGCAACTACACCGTCCTATAAATATCAGACAGTATCGTCGAGCGAGAACGACGACGATTTCCTGTCGCAAAAAGGTATAAACAGAAATATGCTTGTCAATACAACAGACTTTTATATTTGTTCTTTATAGACAATATTCTAGAAAAATCATACCATGGTCTAATAAGAGAGAACGAAACGTCAGTTGAAATAACACCACTTATAAAAGTGGATGAAGAAAAAATTTGCAATTTTCAAATTGTAAAAAAGCCTTATCATGAGGTGCCATTCGAAATTAACTTGATTAACAACTTGGGCATGCTTAAAGCGCATCGGACCCTTAACTGCGAGAAGCGTAAAAGCTACCACTTCGAGATTGTAGCAGTGTTCTGTGATGGAACACATTCTGCTTCGGCAAACGTTCACATAACAGTCATCGATGTAAACGAGTACGCGCCGACGTTCCTGCAGCCCTCTTATGTAACGGAAGCCGATGAAGGAAGACTCTACAAGGAGATAATCAGAGTTGAAGCAATCGACAAAGATTGCACGCCTTTATATGGAGATGTCTGCAAATACCAAATATTGAACGGAGATCAGCCATTTTCCATTGACAACGAAGGTTCCATAAAGAACACTGAGCCTCTATCCCATAAAATTTCACATAATTATATATTGTCGGTAGTAGCTTTTGATTGTGCGATGAAACAATCGAAACCAATAATGGTTAGCATAAAAGTGCGGAGAATGTGTGAAGCGCGTTTTCTGGGCATACCCGAACGCATTGACTATACGGTAATTGAATGTCAACATGCATTGAATAAATGTTTACCGTTTGATTTATTTCTCTTTAGGCCTCATCGACAGAAAGCTTGTTTTTATTTCCAAACGCCCGTTTGGAATTATGTGGCATGTTATGCGATAAACCCAATTTAAACATAAACATTGTATTAAAAGTAAGGAGATGAATATTGAAAAATTAGAATATTTTAAATTTAATTCCAATTAATTATAGACTAAACATATTTCATTTGGTTGCGATCGCGATATAAGTAACTGTTCTCGCCATTCTGACTTGATCGATCTTCTTCCACGAAACACTGATTGGACGAGTGACCTAAGTTATGATGAAGGACCGGAACCTATATTTCACTTTGATGGGTTTTCTGGGGTTCGTGTGCCCAATAAAATTTTGTCATATCAAGATTTCTCTCAAGGACCCTTCAGCATAGTGACAATTTTTCGTCATTTTGTTGAGGCTGACCCAACGGCTTCCAACAAACATACAAAGGAACATATTATCTGTAACGCCGACGATCATAAAATGAATCGTCACCATATGGCGCTCTTTGTGCGCAATTGTCGTTTGATCTTATTGTTGCGCAAGAACTTTAACGAAGGAGATTTGAATATCTTTAGTCCAGCGGAATGGCGCTGGAAAATCCCGCAAGTGTGCGACAACGAATGGCATCATTATGTGCTTAATGTCGATCAAAACTCCAAAGTTGATCTGTATATTGATGGCCTACGTTTCGAAAGCTCCACTGAAGACCATCATAGTAATCCAGAAGTGATTGACGATTGGCCACTGCATGCAGCTCACGGCATCAATACAACACTTACTGTAGGTGCCTGCTACCAAAGCTCTGAAAATCATCTTAAACACGGCTTTAATGGTGACATATCAGAGATTAAGATTTTGCTAAATAGAGTATTTTCACCGACTGATGTCGAATGCGGTACTAATTGTGCGGAGCACTTGTTACCTCCATTCGGCAATTTTTTAGATCCTGAAACACAAATACAATGTAACACTCAACTTAACGAAATTTATATTGCGGCTCACAATAAAGACCATTTGGAACAATTGCTTCAGCGCATACAATATATTAATACGAAGGACAATCCTACAATAGGTCGTCGTAATGTTGAGTTACGTACTGCTCTGTTGTGCATTAATCAGACCACCATACGTTTGCCAACAGTAGAAACATATGTTATGGTTAATGAACCTAGCAATACACTTTCTTTAGCAACTGCCTCATTCCCTAACTCCAAGAACAGATCCACCACTGTCAACGTCTACAGTTCAGAACGGCCAGACCAGATAGGAAGACCTATTGTAACATCAGCACCTTCTCTGGTATCTACGCAAAATCACAAACATCTAGTTAATAATAATTTTGAATCCAAAATTCATTATGAACGTGGATCTGTACAAATCGTTATAAAAGGTGCGATTTACTATCATTTTCTTGCTTTGTTTTGCCCATTTATACAGATAATTTTATACAGAAAGACAACATAAAGTCAAAGCAAGAAAATTGGTCTTACATTCTTCGTAATTGTCCCGACTGCACATCTCCATATCACTGCCACCTTGTGTTAATATGTTCCAAGTGTCACTGTTTCCATTCTAATTTCGCATTTTTCGCAAAAATGACAAAAGTGATTACGAGAACCCTATTAGCTATATCGTAGATTAGCAAACACAACACATCTAACGTTCTTCCTTACCACTTTAGAGCGAAATGAACACTAATTTATTCGTATAAATATAAGTTTTTCATCTACAAAGATAGCGCAATCTTACAAATTATTACTGAAATAATTTCTGTCGTTTGAAATTGATTGCTTCATAAAACGAACATGACAAGTTCAATTTTTTCTAAATTTTGGATATAGGAAACTAGGATATTAACGTTTGCACCATATACGTGTCAGTTTTTGTCAGCTTTCGCTCATTGTATATCAAAGTGTAGATAGATTGCAACAAGCAACAAAATGCAGTAAGTGGTAGAACAGTTTGGCAGTGACTCACGAGATTTCGGCCAAAGAGGATTGGTCTTGAGAACGACGGACGCTCTGCAGCTTCGCGGGAGGTATTGGAGGGAGAAATTCAAAGTTCAGTAAAAACTCAAAAAGAGCTTCTTATAAGAATAAAACAGCATTTCATTTCGGGCTCGTTTGCGTAGATACAAGTTTCACATCTCGTAGCAATACGTTTCATAACCGAGTGATAGTCAAAAATCATCTTCTCACACACATTGTAAAAACAGGGCAAACTACTTTTTGCGTCGCATAAAACCGAACGCGGCTGATACACTAACAACGTTTCTGACGCGCTGTTTAATTTGAATATTGGTCTTCCTTTTTGTACGCAGTATTATAATGAATCACTGAGATATAGCAATTTGAATCAAGCCTGTTCAATCAAATTATTATTCTCCGTTGACGTCTTGACATTCGGTACCAAAGGTCAAATTAACATATAATAGTAAATTTTTATTAAGCGATCAGATGCTTAATCTTTGAAGTCAAACACTTGGATAAGATATGAACAACGTTCCATATTCATAGCCAACTTTATATGATCCCGCCTAATAAGAATTGTGATATATATCACAATAATGCGACAAATAACGGACGATCTTTGAGCAAAATTAGTCTGCATCGAGATATTGGGCAATGTGTACAGCGCATTACTAAAATGTGTGATTATGTTTTAATTCAAAATGATTGGATTTTAAAAGTATGTTGACCCTACCAGATAATCGGAAAGTAGTGTCAGTTGAAATTAATCCAGCCAGAATAATTTTTGCCCATAATCAACAAAACTAAGTAAACCCACTGGAAGGAATCCAAAGTTCTGTATTTATGTGTATTTAAGTAACGATTTCGATCTATTATATACCGTCCTTTGCATTTTTTTTTCGTTTTTTATTTATGCACATCAATTTTATCCACAATTTTTTGCTTTTTACTTTATTAGGTAACTCAAACAATTTGGTAACGTATCCAGAAATAAAGCGCGGAGTGCATATTTTGGGAACCATTAATGTCAGTGTAATTAGTCTTATTGGTGAACGCATTTCAGCTGAATTGCAGAGCTTGGACACCTGCAGTGTTATTGTATTTCCTTCATTAAATCCTGACCACGAAGAAATAGAGATTGATGGCGACGAGACCCTCTCTACTACTTTGGACATTAAGACTAACATTAACAAAGATGGCGTTGAAATGATTGGAACTGATAGTGTGGCTAACTATTTGTATGTACTAAAAGCGTTAGTCTACAGTAACAAGAAGCCGGCCTATTACTTGAATCGGGTTTTTAAAGTGGCTTGCTCTCAATTGAATTTACAATACAATACAGGAGAGTTTACATTAACTTTAACAGTTCTGCACCCTAAGCAGATACCCACTGGTGTTCTAGATTCACCAAAGACCACACCTAATGCACTGTTGGCTTTTTCGGCTGCCCACACAGATTATGGTAACATCAATTATGCTGGTATTTAAAAATTAAAATAATTCTAAACTCTTTATACTTGCCACTAGCGTCTAGGAGGCTCTATATTTTGTTATAATTTTAGAATGCGATAGACTGTTTGTTTGTTAGATTATTATCTTCTCAGTTAAAAGCGCTCGCGATAATCTTAAGAAGGCATCGGGTTTTTGAAGGTCTTTAAGATTTAGTTTCTAATACTTCTGCTTTCTCCCTGCAATTAGTGATAGCTATATTGATTTTGTGCTTATAGTACTTCACAAACTGAGTTTTTTGTATATATTTACATGGGTCTCTTCGTTAATGGTTTGTATCGGAATTGTAAACAAAATCACGAACCACATTTCTCTCACCCCCCTATTTAGATAATAAAATTTTCTCACACGCCATGTCACATCAGCATGACGCACAAGAACCCAAATCAAAATTACACTCCATTGGTCACAAAGGTTTGTACTGCAATAAATACCTTCCATGCTATCATTAATTTCATTCGAATATTACCTTATACTTTGCAGCTGAAAGTTCACATCCAACAACGCTAATTATACTAGTTTGTGTGTTTTCGGTTATTCTTTTGAGTGGAGTATCCATTGCTCGCTTGAAAAATAGTAACAACCACAAATATGCTGAACGTCATCAATCTTGCCCAAAGGTCTGATCATATATATCAAGTTAAAAAAGGAATATAAAAATATTTTATTATATATTTTAACGTTTGAACAGATTGCTGACGAAGGGCTTACCTGGGATGACTCAGCCTTGACAATCACGATAAATCCCATGCAAGGAGAAGCAATTTCTGAGGAGAGTTCCGATTCAGAAATTTCGGAATCAGAAGATGAAGAAGGTAATGCTATAAATTCTAGGAAAGGCTTTCACTAAAAAGTTCTTATGCAATCTTTGTAACGTGATGTTCTCACCTTTCAACAGAGGTGAAGCCGTCTTGAACAGAGTTCGTTAGAGACTATTCATTTAAGAGAGAAACTATTTAACACTTTATTTAATACCGTGTTTTTTTTATTGCCCGTTACTGCACGAACTTTATACTTTTTCCTGTTAGCCCGAATTTGAGTGGCTAGCAAACGTGCTGTGTTCGTTTTCCTAACTAATTCGCCCTACTTGTTCGCGACAGTATATTGGCAAGCAGAGCCTTCGGCTAATTTATTTGACTTGCTTGCCGCTACGCTTCACTAGCTAGTGATTGAGCCTTCGGTTAACTCAGTTAGCTTTCTCACTGCCTTACGCGCTCACTCACTAACTGTCCTATGCATTCTAGTCCTTTTTAGTGGTAAATGAAGGCCTTCGGGTAACCCGGTTTACCTTCTTTCCACATACGGGTGGCTTTCTTAAGATTGACAACAGAACCCTGGATTAACTCAATCAACTCTGGCTTCCCTTTACAATCTACTAACTTAATGACTCAATTCCCTATTGACGAACTACAGCAAGTTGGATGATGCTAAAATTAGGGAGGCAGTCCATTTAACATTTTCAAAATAATGTAAAGGCTAAGATATGCCCTAACCGTAGTTAGGTCTGTTACTGACTTAAAATTCACTGCATAAACTATGCCTTTTATATCATCACTGCCAGAAGCGCCCAACACACAAAAATATAAATTTCTGGGAATATACAATAAACTTATATGCATAAGACCCAAAATGGCTATTTTAATTTAATATGGTTTTTTTTTAAAGAAAGAAGCTAATGCATACGCAAGAGAATAGGTTATGCCATACTATAAAATAATAAATGGGATGGTAATAATATGAAAGCTAATATTAATATCAGTAATGGTAATAAGTAAGTAATAAATCAATAAAAGTAGGGTTTTATGAAAATGGCAACAATTGCGATAATCCATAAAGGTAATGTTAACGATATTAAAAATATGTATATAAATGTAAAATGATGATATCTATAATAATATATACAAAAGTAATGTGATGATATCAACAAGAGTATATATACACGTAAGAATAAGATGAAAATATCAACAATACTATGTGTGAGAGTACCAATAATAATGATATTAACAAACGTAATGTATGAAGGCAAGTTGATAATGAAATCAATCCTAACAATATATAGAAGTAATGACAGCAATAATATTATGTAAGTTAATAATGGCATCAACAATAACAAAGTGTCGATGTGAAAGCATTAATAATGATAAATGTATATATAAAGTTAGCATAGCAAGACACAGATTAGCAAATAGCATTGATAGGAATGGTATTCGGAAAAGACCCTAAACGGCAATCATATAACAGAAATAGGCACTCGCATAAAAATGTTACCAGCAGATTGTTTCTATACACTACACGTGACGTAATTTTTGTTTGTTATGGCCTATGGGAACATACTTTTAAGTGCAAAATAAATGGTAATAATACTCTGGTTTTTCCCTAATATTATTGCTATCTTATCATATATTAATGGTGGATAGGGAGAATTGTATATAGTAACTTTACATCGCTTGGGTGTATTGAAAAAGCATTTGAGAAGTCATGAATGTAAACGATCATGATTATGAAGATTGTGTTTGATGATTGTGTAATTCTCCCAATAGGATACGATTAAGTCGGCGGTTAAAAGGCAGATGTTGACAGCAAAACGAAACATGATTGACTTTACTTCGTCACATCCTAATATATAAACAGCTTAAACAATACATAAACTTTCAATAGAATTTTCCATTGACTTGACATTATAAAGAATCCACCACTGACTTGATATTATAAAGCTCATTCAAATTTCAAATTGTGATTATTCTTAATTTTATAAGTGAATAATACATATATATGTACAATTACGTACATCATTGGCTTTTGATTTCACTTACCGGACTTTAACTAGTTTTCTAATCCGTACAGCTGACTCGTGTATTGGAACTGACCATTTTCAAATATATAAGACCGTTTAGTTCTTTATTTTGTTTTCGTATCGTTTTACACGACAAAAAAAAGCTTAAAAAAGTTTTCAGTAAACTAATCCAATTAATTTATCTTACATCCGTTGTTCTCTTTTCTCTTATGCAAGTGGAACATTGTCCACAATAAGTTCTATAATTAAGCATAAGTTTCTATTTATTGTTTTCTTTACAACGGTCGCAGTGTTCACATAGGAGTCTCTCATGAGAAAATGAATTGGAATCAAAACAGTTTCACTGGTAAATTTGTTGTAAGAGGGTATAATTTCTATCTCTCCGATAACTATTGTTAATTCTGCTAGAGTACGACGTCCTTTAAATGGTATTTTGTTGATTTCACCCAGGCTTATTCTAAACCACCCAAATCGCAACATATGTTTTGAAGTTTAAGTTTAATTTTATTGTAGAAGGAGTAAATTGACTTGGACTATCTACGTAGCTATTAAGAATATGGTATACTTGCTTATTCCATTACATTAGAAATGCACAAAAAACAAAGAGTATTACAACTCATACCATATATGTGACGTACACAGCTAAGGAAAATCCACAAATATAGATATCCGATTTAAATGTCACAGCTTTGCTTGCAAAATAAGTTATATATTAGGATTTAGAAAAAGTTTGTTTATAAGAACGTTCTCAACTAAGTGACAGTTTAATGTGGTTTTGTTTGTTATTTTGTTGAAATTTTTACTAGGAAAAGTCTTGGGCAAATTTAAAATCCTTCTCAATAATGTATTTTGACATATTTGTAAATTTTTAATAGGCGTTAATCAACAGTTACCCCATTCTGGACGGGCATGTAATAAAACCAACTTTACGTAAGAGAATTTTATTTGCAGTACTCAGTTTAGAAGACGTAGTTATTTTCGATATGCTGAACATGATTGCGGAAGATTAATCTTATGTTAATTATATGTGCAGTATAACTCTCATGTATCTAACATCAAGTATCTGATCAGGAGAAGAAATTTCATGACCTTGAATTGCCAAAATAAATAAAAGGAGAAGAAAGGGTTTCTTTTTCGAGTAAAAAGATAGTTTGGGTCTCTTCTGCGTTTAACTAGATTTTCTCTCAGTCACATAATTAAACAGGAGCGTCCATCGCATAACATGATATTTGTAAAATATGAAACACTGTACAAAATTTGCAATTATTATAAAACGGTACACATTGCCTTGATTTATATTATTTCGAGTTTTATTATAACACGATTTCGATCTAACACAAAACAACAACATGGTACACATTGTTTTGCTTTATATTAAATGTAAACTTCAGTATACTTTATATATTAGTTTAAATAAGTAAATAAAAGAGTTTCATATAATATGGTTTCGATATAGCATGATGGCGAGCAACGTCTACATTATATAAATACAGTATAGTATGTGATAATCAAGTTAATGTGGTGAGTAATACTCATATCTTTGGCGTTTGAAGCAACGCGGAAATCATTAAGTTTCGGGAAGAAGACAACGTCGATTACAAAATTGTAAACGAAATGAATCCTTGCGGAACACCTGCAGAGATACGTAGCAAATCAGCGTATTGATCTAAACGAGGAACGCCAGAATGTTGTTTTAACAAAAAGCTTCGAATTAATTTAACTTCGCGAAGCGAAAACCAATATTCATCATTTTAAAACCCAAACCATTATGGCAAAACTTTTTTCAATGCCGAAGACAACTAAGCGAGAAGATTCTTTAGTCTCGAGTTTGTCTGATTTGTTGATTTTTAAACCAAATGGTTAATTTGGAAAAATTTGCATTTCACAAGCATTCCAAAGATCAATCGTAGAGAGCTCAACAGATTCGTAGGTGAATAACCGCTAATATCATTTGGTAGTTTGCTTGGCTTAAGTCAATATCTGTATACTCGAAAAACATGGAACTTTATCCATAAGTTAACTATGTAAGTGAAAAATTGGATACCTTCATGGGGAATGTTTTTCGAAGTTATCTTTCCGCTGTCATCAAAATCTGCATACTTTTTTGGGCGCATTTGACTTACCAAACGTTTAACGACGTCATGTATTAGGAGATATGAAACGAAATTGGGTAGAGTTGGCCATATGCTCTTTAGCAGCAGAGCCTAACTTACAAGAACGACAGTTTGTATTTTACCATTATATGCTTATATGCGAATATAATATTGCGTTTTCTACGCAACAAATTGCTGCTTGTTTCTTTTATTAACATTAGGGATGAGCAATTTACAAGTGTTCACATAGTTGGTTTGTTATCTCTAACGACTCGTTCGCCTTCTATAATAATTTCTGCTTCTGATTAAGTTTAGTATATAATAAATAAATTGATACAGTGGTCTACCTCCTTTGTGGTGGATAGAGAATTGACAATGCTTTGTTAGCCCGTTCAAGGTGTTGGTAAGAAATCGTCGATAAAATTTTCTTTTATGAGTGCTTGAGCGTTTAAAGAAAATTAGACTGGGAATTGATCGGAATGAAACTCGTTTAGGAACTCTGAATTAAGCACTGATATATTAGTGAAAGCCAAATCTCGAAGAGAAAGTGTAGCTCCTCGGTTTGTTGGAATATAACTCGAACCCTTAGTACATAAAGTCGCTACCGAAAAGTGCGTTCTGAATTCATGCTGTAAGCCCCTTTTAAATTTCTTCGTAAGCTCATTTCCCACAAAGCATATAAACACTAATAGACTGTGGAATTTCCATTAGCATTATGAGTGTTTTAATTTCGATCAGCTTCGCAAAATGCTAAATGTGGGATTTGCGTACGTAAATAACATGTATTTGTCACACTAATGTTCCTGCTTTTAACTAGCAAAAGGATGGTGTTTTAAGTGTCGTAGGGGCGGATTTGAAAAAAGGACACATGTCACACTAACATTCCTACTTTTATCTGGTAACAGAATGGGGTTTTAAATGTGGTAGAGGCGGATTTTGAAAAAACAGCTTCCTATAAAACTTTGAACTTATAAATTTGTGCATTGCGCACATTGTTACGACCTAAACGTTATTTGACATAAATTGTGCGTACAGTATTCAATCCCTTTTTTATTCATTAATTATGTTCTGTTTTACTATTCATTTCAGTGGTCAAAGGAAGATTTGCTAATATCAACCAGTTAGAATGGGACAACTCGAATATATTTACTGCGGCAGTTAATTAAAATTAACTCATACCTAATCATTTACATAAACACATGCAGACACAATCCAGAAAAATACGCTAAGAAATGCTTATATATAAATAACATTTACAGAACAAAGTATATACAGCATAAGTAATTAAATTTAAACACTATCATAAAATAAACAAATTAATAAATGAATAAATAAAACAAAGATAAACCAACCGCACTGCGTACTCTTAGACGTAAAAAGGCAAACAATATAACAAAATACTTAAATAAGAAACATTTGTCCTTGGACGAATTTAGAATAGTATAACATGCTCATATGGAAATAGCATAGCATGCTCATATGGAACATGGAAATATTACTTAGTTCCAGAAATTCCTATATGTTTGCAAAAATTATAAAATCCAGTAATTATTTTCGATGCTTTTACCTATTGATGGAATAAAATTTGAAAAGGGATAGATGAATATGCGATTGATGAAAAATTGAGGTGTTAAAAATGGAAATGTAAGATTAATAGAAACTGCTTAAAAAGTACTCTGGAAATGTGATATTAGGGGCTATTTGGGCAGTATGTAGAGAGCATATTTATTATGGAGATTATAAACATCAAGCTAGCCATTAAGAAAAAAAGAATTTGACAATTTAAATAAACAGTGATATATTTAATTCAACTTATTAGACTTTGTTTTATATTTTTATTTAATTCTTTCACCGGCTTTTTTTTTTAAATTATATTTATCGATGGTATCACATAAATTCCGTTGTAACTGCAACGAGAGAGCGAGAATTCCAACTCGATACGAACGCAATCGAATGCCATCAACCTAAAAACGGTCATATCAATTTTTTATTTCCTATGCACTCAAACCAGTTCTTGTGCGTTTATGCGATTCCTATTTACCGGATAAAAAAATCTTTTAATTATATATATGTTTTATGTTTTTGTGAGATGAATAGGGACCGCGTAAACGCACAAAAAAGACCGCGCAAAAACAGGTTTGAGTGTAGTATGATAGTTGCATGTTTGTCGTACAACAGTGGATACAACAACTCGCGAACGTAAAGAAAAGACTACTATTTAGCAGATAAATGGTATACGCAATTAAAAACTAAAATAATACGCGCAAGTCGGTGACGCGGGAATCAATCACCGATACTAAATTGTTGAAGTCGAGCTAAATATGAAATGAAATATTAACTACCTCGACATGCAAAAGTGGAATATATCTTAAATTTAGTTGTGAATCTATAAATGAGCTACATATGCTTTTGCCTAACACGCGTCATACAAAAAAGACAAGGGAAATGGCTAGGTAAATGTTACCGAAATTTCCTTATCAATATACGCTTCAATCAATAATTTAATATTAAATTAGGTACGTTATTGTGCATTTTGAAAAGAACCGCTTTGTGATACAAAAAAAATTGCTTCCCTGTTGCCGTACCATATACCATTCACACACGTAGTTTCTGTTGACGTTTATTGTACTTTGTATATTACAGGCTTATCGATTTTTAAAGCAGGCTTTAAAGTATCGGAATTGTAGTAGCTGTTTAACGTTTGTCAACGTACTTTGCCAAATTCGTTCTAAATTGTAAATGTGCCCTACGGTAATCAATTGTTGAGAATATATTGTTTTCATATTAGCTATTGACAGGTGTATAGATACAGCGTATTCCTCTCTGACACGAACATTAATAAGATTATTAAAGCATACATATAAAGTTCACTTCAAAATGTAAAACTGGGCTGTAACAAAAATTTGTGTAGGCTCGATACGAAACATATACTGACTTTTAATCAAAGTGTACAGAGATACACCTCAATTTTAAATTCGTGAGTTGGCTTGGCACTGTATAAGAAAAACCTTTGGAGAATGTACTATATTATAAATAAGTTTCCATACTTTTTGCATGGTTTTTTACTCCAGTAAACTTCTCCGATCAATGCAGACTTCAGCGTTTAAAAAGAGTAAGAAATCAGCAAACAGGTCATTTGAAGATTTGTTTGACTTTTCTATTAATATGGTGTTAATTATTTTTTTTGGAAAATAAAATAGATATACCATACGTAAAAATTCTTTTTACTTCGTTGTTTAGTAAAAATACTATAATTTTTAAATGCGGATGTTTATGGTTAGTGTTTTATTTGTAAAATATAAATAGTGAGAAAAACAATACGCAGAAGTAATGAGATATTTACTTCGGTAGATTGCAGATAGATATTCGATTTGTCTAAATGGGACTTGAAAGAAAAAGGAAAATAATTTATTATTGTTTTAATAACAGTCTTAAATTTACAAATCTTAAAAGAATAAATTACTAAATGTTGATGAATTTGTGACTGTGTGAACAAAATGAATACATAAATAACATGTTACAATTGCAAATTACATTCGGCAGAGCCACCTCCATGCATGTTCACTCCAAATATGGTCCCGATCAGTTTACTAATAAGGCCGCAATTAACAATACATTTTAGTTCCAACTTATTTTTAACTTATTTCTAATATTATATTCCGCTACATTACCCAATTCTTCACGAATTAATAATAAGTAAGAAATAAAAGCGAAGTAAATTGGAATTAAAATTCTAATGTTAATTTTTGTGGAAGATTGTAAACATACTCAGTTAAGTCAATGCAACATGTATAAGAAGATGATTACACGGTTAAATCATATTCAAGAACAGGTTTCACCAGACTTACGAATAATCTTTTCATTACATAGGGCTCGTCGAGTTCATTCGAACATTGTGTAATGAAGAATAGTAGATTCGTCGCTTTATTTTTCTGTGTTTCTTTTACAGGCAGTTTGAAGCGAGGCTTGCTATTAAAGATGACCCGTCAATCTCAAAATGAGGGGATTCTTTTCAAATTAAGATTGTTAATATGGCAAAGTGTTGGGAGAGCAGCTCTTCTAGAGAAAGTCAACTTTTCGTATTTATTAAAGACGAAAGATATGAAGTTTAATTTGCACAACAAATCCAGGCGATTGCCCAGAATTAAGTGTGGATTTTGTACGTTACTAGAAGATTAACACAATTTAGTATCATTCGTATATTTAAAAATTTTGACTTACTGAATAGCGATAGAGAGATGGCTAAGATATAGAACAAACAATAACACATAAGACATAAGTAAGACATGAACGGTTGCTTTGAGAGATCCTCGAGGAAACGAAGGCGTCGTCCGATGGGCACGACTTGCAAAGAATTTCGTGTATTCTTTTCTTTTTTTTCGTGAATTGACTCTAAAATTGACTACACAATATTACGCGAAATTACTGTCTTATAAATACGACATTGGAGCTAAAACATTAGAAGGAAAAGCAAAAGTATATTTTTTAAGTGGGTATTACCCACTTAATCAAACAGGTCAGAAATTCTAGAAGATAAAGTTTCTCTAAACTCATGCCGTCGTTAATCAAAGGCCTTATTGAAATCTACATGAGCAGCTTCAGCTGGACAATTATCGAAGAAAGCCTTATGAATGATGCACAATAATTCAAGGAGGTTGGTTGAAATCAGTCGAAATTAGATGAAGCTATGTTGGGTTAGGAAGATAATATTTTTGTCGCTTATTCGTCGAGTAACAAGATGTTCCAATAACTCAGGTTGTGCCATTGATGAATCAATGGCCCTAAGCCTATCAGTTGCAAGGTCGCTCTCAGATTAGCTATATATGCAGTCGAAGATCCGCGGATTAGTTAACGATGTCCCATTGCCATTTCAACAGTGGTTGGGAATTTTGCTAATCCAATTTTTTAAGCTAATTTTTTTTATGTTATTTTGTAAAAGAAGGCGCTCTTTTTATGGCGATTTTAATGTATTCATTGCATTGGTCACACATGGTCCGTGTTGGAAGAAAGCCTAATGCACGAAAGCATCACAGCAAAAAAAAACGGAAGCAGAAAAAAACTATAAGAAGAGAAGAAAAGAGAAAACGAAACACTCAATTGCAAAAAGGAATTAAATAAATTCATAACAGTTACAATAAACAAAAAAAAACCTGATTGAAAAGCTAACTAGTATTATAAAAAGAAGCTTTACTTTGGTGTTTTAGAACGCAAATCTAACTTGCCAGATCGCTTCAGGGGCCGGTTTCATTCGCTTCCAACGTCTCCTGTCATATTAGCTTCAATCTGTTACTAAAGTATGTCTATTTTACGTGTCCAATTTCGATATACATTCATAAGGAGACGACACTTTCATATACGGACTTTGTATGGTCACTCTCGGAATATTTTTTCCCGTCTGCCAAATCAGCGAAGACAATAAACTACGAAAGGAAAGTCGGTTGATATGTACTCCTATCAAAATTTGAGCACACGAACTTCTTCTCGACATTAATCTTACTGCCAAAGAACCAAGGCTTTCATAGATTCGCATATAGCGCGACTAATGGAAGGAGTTTCGACACTAAACCGAAAGCCAAAAAAATTGGCAAATGTCCAAGAACTTTCAACGGTAATGTGTGGGGCACACACAATCTTTTAAATAATTTTGGTTCAAAGTTTTCCAATATATTTTTTTTTATATTTTATTTATTTATATAGACATGAAAATCAACTAAAATAAATTAACAGCCGAATTCCATTGACATTTAGAATAATCTTATACTAATTATAATTAAAAACTAATACAAAGTATATAAAAAGATGCAAAGAAAAAACAAAATAATAATTCATGTATAAATAAATAAGAAAGAGAAGCAGAGAGGCCTACTCACAACTGTTGCAGATCAAGTTGCAACTAAACCTCTAAACATTTGTAAACATGCAGAAGCTTGGTAGCTGTTAACAGTAAACCACACCAGTTAATTTTCGAATTATAATGAGATGTTAAGATTGCGGCAAATAGGACATAGACAAATCGTATGTATTAAGCGTAGTTGTCTTGATGGATTTTGAAGAGTCTGATATTGAGATTAAGTGGTAGACATGATTTAGGTCTCTGCAAACAACTCTGAACGGATGAACGTCTCATAATTATATTTACATTGACTGAGCTTAAAGAAGATAAAGTGCCTAGAAAAGCGATTAAGGACATTAAAGCTTATCTCAACAAGTAGTGTGGGCGAATCGATAGTACCATTAATTGACTAAGAAGGAAACATCAAGAATAAATCTTCGTTTCTCAAGTGAAGGTAACAGGAGCAACCTTCTTCGTAAGGAAGCAGAGAGAAAAGGGGATCGCAATTGTGATTCCCAGAAGAAGCAAGAAAGGAGTTTAACGTCATCAGCGTACATTAAGATCTGGCTGAATATAATCACAGAGTAGAGATCATTAATATATAGAATAAATAAAGGGGGCCCTAAGTGGCTGCCTTCATGCGAAATGATGAAGTTAAACAGAACACTGAATTATATGCTTATCCATTTCACTAAATACAGAATGGAAGCCAGAGGCCTGAGGAGCCACTAGAAAAAGCCTTGAACACATGGCAAGTAAACTCTAAGAGATTTGTAAGACAATTGACGTAAGACACTCAACTTGACAATATCTCTATAGTTTTCAACGTGATGTCTGCTTCCAAATTTGTGAAGCGGAATAAGGAAACTGTTCTTTCAACATAAAGGAAAAATACCTGGTTTCATTGAGTGATTAAAAATCTTTGAAATAACATCACATAACATGAAATAACAGCTCATCAGAGCATGATTTCAGTTACATATCATTTCAATCATATAACATTTCAATCATAACATTTCAAATCATATAAAACGTCCTTTTCTGAACTGATCAAGATTAAGAGAAACCAAGTTAGTGATCTGATAGGGAGAGTTAACAGTTAAACCCAAATCAGCAATTGAAAAATTTCGTCGGAAGTGTTCAGACAGGAGATTTGAGGTTCCAATATCACTAGAGGACTAGGAGCCACTGGGAGAAACCTACGAGGGATTTGTGGAGATTTTTCTTTTCAAACTTATAAAAATATTTAGGATTAACCAGCTGTGACAATTTTATCAACTATAAGTATCTGCAATAACATTGGTGTTTGAATGGAACGGACACAGAAATAGCTAGGTTTAACACATTGTACAACGATGATAATAGGATTTCAATATATAATATATAATACGTGGATTTAAACAGTAAAATATTGATTTTATTAGAATTATAAGGTTTATATGAGGAAGTTGGATTTGATACGTTAGAGTGACTCAACAGACCATCCCGTAATGAAAAGAAATGCAAATTGCTGTATGATACGGATCCTCAGGCAAACTTAAAGATGGGCACCGCTTTAGAGTTACAGTTAGGAATAAAGTTGTATTGAAGGAAATTACGGTCAAAAGATTTATTTAAAAACACAATAGCTCTATCACATGTGGAAGTGGACATAATACAGCAAGAATTATCACTATAACGCCAACGTGTTGTGCCAAATTGAAGTGTCTCAACGCTAGGCCTCTATCATCAGGTTTAGATTTTTCACCCGCATCACAAATGAGGGCCAATTTACGGCCAAATGGCAATAAATTCAACGTCACGAAAAGGAAATTCAAATTAATAGGGACTGCACTAGATATGGTAATTAAAACATCACCACAAGTGCGATCCAATCGATCCTTTCCGAAAACCTGGAAAAAATTGTGAAGAAGTTTCGACGAATGTGAATCAGGCTTTAACCAGGTTTCAGCGAAAGCCA
This sequence comes from Glossina pallidipes, assembly GCA_000688715.1. NCBI lineage: Eukaryota > Metazoa > Arthropoda > Insecta > Diptera > Glossinidae > Glossina > Glossina pallidipes. Next base: position 369,053 of record KK499991.1, read on the forward strand.
ATTTGGAAAACTCCGTCATCACTGAAGTTACGAAAACAAATTACAACTTTGAGTTTAGGCGTCTAACATTTTGGTAAATGAAAGTTACTAGGCCTGAAGAAACATTTTGTTTTTTGTGGATAGACTACCGAGTTAGTATTACTTCACTAAAGGTCTAATTGGCCATAATCGTTTATTTAACAAGCTTCCATGTTTTCACCTCGAAGAACAGGACTGCTTTATGTTCAAATGAAGCCAAGTTGAAAATGCTAACACGCTTCAAATTAACGGATGGGACTTTTGCAGCAGAATAACTTTTTATGTTATCCTCAGAGGTGTCAAGCGCCATACTTCGCACTTGTTTTGGGTTATTGGCTTCAAGCAGACGTCGCCCGTATTAGAAACGGTCGGATTCACAGGTTTATAATTTTTGTTAATATTTTCTTACTGTCTGATTTTCAACCTGTTGCTGCCCGTCACTGATAAATTCATTATTACTCCGTAGGGGTTTAGAGATGTCATTCCCTAAACAATTGTTGTTTACTGAAACATCTGCGTCGTATGAGCCAGTCGCACTTCGTTTATAATGCCATCAGCATTCTTTGCCAAAGCATTAGGCAATACACCAAATGAAATTACGCCTTTATTCACCGTACAACCCCCAAAAAAGAAATTTATTTTTGTTTTTCAATGTTTTCAGTTTTGGTTTTCATGTACTTATATCACCAAGTAAATTATAATTATTAAAAACAAACAAGAATATCGTGGTGCTAAAGCGCCGCCACGGGAGAACTTCTTGATAGGTTTGTCTGGTGAGAGCTTACCATCAATGAAGCACCCGCAAATCCGTATACAGTTGTTTTGATGGGGATAATCTTAACAAAACAAATGTTAAGGCTGTAGCACCGGAAGGTATTGAAGAGGAAAAGCAACTGCATCTGACTTGTGTTGGGTGGTTTGCCTAAAATTTGTCGGACTCACCGAATAAATAGTTGCAAGCAATAAGTTAACAAGTAAGAAAATTATATTTAGCTAAGACCTAATCTTTTATACATCTCGCTTTTATCTTACGAAAGACAAAGGAAAGAGACAAAAAACTAAATTTTCATGTATTATAATATGGAATGGGCGTGACTTTGTCCATTTTTCTAAGATATACGTGGATTGCATGTCTGTTTTGGATTATGAGCAATACTTTAATAGCCATAAAAATTCGATGAGTAAGAATTCGTTCAAACAGTTTTGATAAAAGACTCAACTTAGCACTGTCTTCACAGTTCATAGAGAACAGAGAGAGCCTAAAAGTAATTCAAGTTCTTCAACGCATGTTTTAAGAATGCATGAATGAACGAACTGCCATCACCTGATGCGCAGCTATACTTTAGTGAACTTAAACTTTGCAATCCGCCACAATTAATTATCTGGTACCACTACTTACCAGCAGAATCGAATAGCCGGCGAAGAGATTCGAGTTTTCAAAATATTCAGAGGAGTCAGAACCATTAAAAGATATTGATGCCGACGCTGTAGGGACTCTTATTTTTGAGCTAACACATTTATAAAACTTTTTTGAATTAATACGTAGTGAAGATTTTATCTTCTATAAGTGTCTACAATAATTTTGATGGTTGTGGCGATTAAAGCCACGAAGAATATTTGAAGTAGTCACACACAGAACCACTTTTCATACATTTTTTAATTTCCATATTGATTTCCCCTTTTTTATACTGATTAACTACTTTGTTGAACCACGATGAGCACATGTTTGCAAGGGAGAGTTTTCTGATCGAAACGAACGAGGAGATAGCTTCACTATCCTATAAAACGATGATGTTAGGGTTTCTACATTCCCAGAAGAGAAATCAAGCCTAATGATTGATAATAGAGTTTTGCGCAGTGGAGTCTTGGTTTTGTTAGTCACTTTGTGTATATGGAGAAGGCCCACTGGACCAGCGCAGAAGGATAAGCTAAGCGATGGATGATAAGGATCGTTAGGTAGACTGGAAAGTGGACAGTGAATTATAACTGTTTCAGGAAAATGTGCAAACTAAGACCTACACTTTATTCCCATTAGAATTAGGAAGAACTTTATGTTGAATAGTTAGATCACATGTTTCACTAATAAACACATTAGGTTTTTCAGATACCACGGTAGAAGCAGTATTGCGCGAATTATGGCTGCAACAACACTTGGTATGCGGTAAGTTAGGAGGATTGTAGGAACATGTTAAAAATTTATTTTTATTACCAATTATTATTCGAGAGCCAATAAATTCGTCTTCCAGTGGTGAAACTTTCAATAAAATACCATCATCAATACGATCTGGCCGATCTCCTCCGAAACCATGAAAGGTGTTGGAAAATGTTCCGACAAATGGAGATCAGGCTTTAGCCGGGTCTCTGGTAATGCCAGACAAAAAAATTCTATGCTTCCAGAATTTAGGTAAACGAAGCGAATTTTAGAAATAGGTTTCTATCATTTTGGTAAACAGTAGGCACGAGGCCTGAGGGAGCATTCAGGTTTTTGTAGATGGAAGAGCTATCGGATCGGTATTTCGAGGTCTGTTCCGATGAGTCTGTTTGATTACAATGCTTCGTTTAACATAAGTTTCTTGCTTTCGGTCAGAACTTAACTCTTTTCACAATTTTTACAAAAGTGTAACACCAACGTTAGTAACAAAATTAACTGAAGTTACCAAAAACATCTTTAGCATGCGAGAAAAAAGACAGCGGCGGGTACGGTTACCCAATTGATATGATATTTGGCAGGAACGCCATGTAGTGCGTTCTGATAAAGAATTTCTAAAAGCTGATTTTTACCTACCTGAAGGAGAAGGGAACAGCAAGGTCAATTGCTTCCAAACCTAGCCCACTGTCTAAATATAAAAATTTATTTTAATATTTTGTACTACTAGGGAATACGTATTAAAATATATAAAAAAAAAAAACACAACATTATGGCAGTAGACAAGAAAATGAAATAATTTCAACAACTCAAAAAACATAGCTTCATTAAAAAAAAGAGAAGACAAATGTGTAAAATTTTAAAAATGGATAAAGTCGGCTGCTATAAGTTCATCAAAAAGTTGAATCCAACACAACTCTTAACTTATCAAAACTGGAGGCTGAAAACAATGCTGTTTAATCAGGCATACCTGATTGTCTTAAAAAAATTTCTAACATAGTTATTAACATAGCGTTTTTCTATGAGATTCCAGTTGCCTCGCATAACGTTAACCAGACGTGATATATTAACAACAAAACATCAATACTTGTGAAATTCAATATGTTGTCTCGATTAAGTTACCGCAAAATATATGAATTGACTTGTCTTTCATATTTCGCAATTTATTATTTTTTTATTTTTATTATTTTACACAATTTGCTACTATTAGCCTACTGTGCACATTTCGTTTTCTTGTATCGATTAAAGCAAGAGAAAAACCGAACGTACATGCACAGGTCTTTAGCTTTCGTTTCCTTCTATTGTATTGTAGTTTTAAATTTGTGGTTTTTCAGATAATAAATCATTGCATTGTTAACAGTTGATGAGTATGTATAGCTAATTTGTTATTTTTCTAACTAAAATTAGGCTCGGGAATTCCTTATAATTTACTTAAGCGTCGTGTTTTGCTATTATTTAAAATTGCACTTGCTATTTATTTAAAATTGCACCATTGAGTAAATACAAAGTGATAAACGCTATGAAGCCTATTGGTGTGTAACTGTTGCCTGATATTACGGCCATTCCGCTGAAAAGTTAAGTTCCTGCTCTGGTGGATTGATATTATGATACGTATCATACTTTTCAGTTTTATTTTCAAGTTTTTGTTTTATTAATTCATTGTCCATAGAATTTTTCCTCTTCTTCATTTATTTGTCATGATGATTCATGACGTTAAGTTCATTCAGTGTAAAGTTTTTATGGTAGTCGACTAAGCTTTTTGCTCTCCAATTTTTTATTTAACCAGCTGATAAAATAACTTGATGAAATTGGAAATATTTTAAGAGACGATATGTCTGATTGTGCTTTCACATTCCCAGCTTACATGTTTTGTAGAAGAAACCGCTCTTCTAGGGTGTTGGTGTAGGTATATTTGTGTCTAGCAACCTTAGGTTTAAAGCTGGCGTCAAGGTATTTGTGGGTGGACCTTATGAGTCTCTCTTCATTAAGATATGCTTTGGTAGTGTGAAGGTTTTATTTTGTGTACTATACTTGCTTAACGGTAATTTGGCTGTGTTTGAGGAGCGTCATACTTATATTTTTTCTCAATACTTGAACACTGTTGTTGTTGACGACTTCAGTTGTAATTTATTTAATTTTCCTGCATCGAACGTCGTGAGCACACTATTAATCGATTATGTATAAGTCTAGACTTATTCCACATGTTCGTTAGATAATTTTTTGATGAGTATTACTTCTATGATAAATTTTTCTGATCAGGTGCAATGTCCATCGTTATCCCATCATCCATTTATTTTTGCCCTTTTGCGCTTTAATTTTGATGCTATGCGGCTATACGAAGATTAACTCAGCAAATTTATATGCTTTCAACGGTTTAAAAGAAGATTCTAGTCTAATCCGTGTCAGTCGTGACGAAGGTTTTCTGCGTGTAAATTCGGATTAGTGGTCTGTGATTTGTAATGCTCAATTTCTTTCCATATAAGTAGGATCGCAAAAAGATGATGCTATAGCATACACCAAACAATTCTTTTTCAATATTTGATGTGTACATTCAATAATTTACTTGCATACGATATGTCTATAGAATTAAGTCATTATCTATTCCTCCTTCAGAAAGAACAGCTTCGAAGGCATCAGTAGTGAAAATTAATTGCTTCTCAAAGTCTGGGTATTGCACGATTGGGCGTTCCATTAATTTTTAATAGAAATCATCAAGCGCTGTTTGATATTTATGCGGTCAAGTAAACTTGACATTTTTCTTTAGTGGTGTATTTAAAAGGATAGCAATTTTAGCAACATTCGCTAAAAAATCTTTGTAATAATTGGAGAAAGCTTCGAAGAGTTTAACGTCATCTATGTCTTTGTGGATAGACTAATTTTTTGCAAGTTCGAATTTGGATGGGTTCGATTTCACTCCTTCGGGAGCGATGAATTGTATAGGGTAGAAAGTTACATTTTTGAGAGGTTGTTTGTTTATATAGTATGTCACGGTAAGTTCCGATCGTGTGCTTATATGAATGTATTGTATAGCATGGATTGAGTGGTTATTATTTTTTGTATTTATAGTAAGGGTGGTAGCCAATTTTTCAGCGTAGTTTGTGAACAAAGTCATATCGCAGCCCTCGATCGATGACTACCGGAACGCCTTCAGGTATTGTTAGTAGGGTGTGCATTTCTAATTTAATACTTATAGCGTAGAAAATAAATTTGTTATTTTGTTATGCCCACTAATCTGCAGCGATCTTAGCATTAGCTAATATCCACCTGATTCCAATAAAAAAAATAAATGAGTTTGTGCATTTATCTATTATGAGTGTGTATGAATGCCATTTTTTAGTTCCTCTGATATTGATGGTATATTTGCGATCGGTTCCCCGGGATTGTTGCATGATAACTTCTCCCAGGGACAATGCAATGCCTGTGGTTTTGTATTCTATAAACGCTACTGTGGTTATAGTTTTAACTTCCGTTATAACAGTTTCTATGAGGATTGGTGGGCTGCAACCGTTGGTGCTTTCTTTGTCCCTTGCGCAGTTGCTGTTGTGGTAACTTGCCTTGATTTTGATTGGTACTGAATCTTTACGGAATTTTGTAGATGGAAGTTCTTGTCGAAACTAGTATATCTTATGTTCGTGTTGGTTTTGAAGTAGTAAAGTCCTGCTGATGTTGGCAAAGTTTTTTCTACCTCTAACTCAACATTAATTGCTTAGAGACGTGCAGAAACTTGAGCAGCGAGTGTTTGTTTCCGAAATTGTAGTTTTTTGAGTTATTCAAACTCTGCACGACTTTCTGAAGTAGAAGTGACAGCACGGGCAATAGCGGAAAAATTTGGTAGGTAAATAACGTTAGTTAGGTTTTAATTCTGCTCTTCCTTCAGGACGTTCTGTACAATTTCTGTTATATCTAGAATTGGTTCTAATTCTTTGTAGTTTCTGTTAAATTCGGGTATCTATTTTGTGGCAAGTTCTATATTGAAATCTGTCATTATATTCAGAATATTTAGCCTTATTGAACGCTTCCTTTTATAGTGGATATGAATAGCATTTATTTCAGCCAATAATCGTTCCATTAGAGAAATAAGAAGTAGTTGCGGTCGTTAGTACATTTACATGATATGTGTGTATGCACATGCTATCGTATGATTTCAGATTCTGCGAGCTTGTTATTGTCATTGGCTTATTAACATGTGCTTTATAATGTAATGAAAGTTAAGTTGGTTTTGCATGTAGAGAAGTTGTAGTAGATTTCCTGTGAGTCTTTTTTAGGGGTGTCTTTGATATTGGTGTAAAATAAGTTTCTAAACTGCTCGGCTGTTTCCGCCAAGACGGTCAATTCCTTTTGGTGCCAATACAGGGACCTGCTAGAAGTTGTCCCTAGCTGAATGATTTAGGCGGATAGAACGCCTTTCTTAATGTGGCGAATGAAACGCTTTGTTGAATTAATTCATAATAATCTCAATCTTTGTTGAATGGGGCTGGTGGTTTTGCTGTGTTGCTTTCTCGGGTATTTTTTTTTTTTGAGATTGGGCTGCGGTTTGGGGTAGGCATTGGAAAATAATGTGGTTAAGCTCCTTCAACTACTGGCACAGGAGCGTATTTTTATAGTGGATTTTGTCCATTAGAAAAAGAGAATGGAATGAGGTGGAGCAGTCATATTATGGCAACATTTGGAAAGTTCAGAAGAATATTTGAGAATATTTTATTTTGGCAATTTGTTTGGCAAAATGTAATATAGTTCAGTAGCAGGCAGTTAGGATGTAATGCGTGGCTTTGACTTAACAAATTATGTTTCTTAAAAATGCAACCCTGCATTAACTAGTTCATTAAGCCCGCGCACGAAGTGAGTTGATAGCGAGAGTAGTTTTTCTTTTTGGTTTTTGGCTTTGCTCGTATTTCGGTAGGGGATATGGCAGAAACTTTAAAGGACGAAGAAGTTGGGGTTTTTGGTCTTATGACGGTAAAGAGAAAGGTAAAACTGTATGAGCCGAAATATGTAAAATTTTGTGTGAATTTCTTCTTAAAATATATGCTTTAAAACGAAGTTTTTTTTTGGGGAAGCTGTAGAAAACAAATATTTTTCACATTAGGCGAAGACTTGCTGCATAGATAAGAAGAGAAGCTGTGTTGTATATACGGGTGATTTGTGCATATCGTTACAAAGTCGAGGGTTTCGAAGACATTTGTTCAATATTGTTATAGTTAATTGTGAAATATTAAAACGTTATAATTGCAATCACACCATAAATGCGCAGGGCGTTATTTCGTTGGGATATTTGTTGACACTTTGAAGAATTCATTGAGCTTGAAATTTGTACTCAAAACTTTACATATCCAGGGTGACTGATAAAATAATGCGTTGAAACTAAAAAGCACTAAAGAAAAGAAAAGGTGTAAGAAAGTTGCTTCATAAAATCGTAGGAATTTGATAATACATGAATAGACAATAACACGCCTTAAATAAAAAAGTGAAAGATCCAAAAAAAAAAAAAAATTTGTTTCTTCTTAATTATAAATAAATAAACTAACTATATTTTAACCAAAATTTGTAAAATCCTACATTATAACGCTTCATTATCAAAAATATATAAAGAACAACATTAAGCAGTGAAATCGTTAGACAAAAAAAACAGTAGCAAATCCAAGTCTATCAAATTATATCGCAATTTTTATTATTCAGATTTTCCTGCGTGCACAACGTTTTCAAAATTCGCTCTAGCAAATCAGCGGCATCCAAGGTTATTTTTCTACATCTCACGAAACTCCTTCTACATCTCACGAACTAGCTCGCTTAGCAAAAGCACGTACATTGGTCCCATACGTCTCCAGTCTTTGTTGTTCCCTGTGCCAAATCTCTCGCGTATATTAGCCTACAAACGGACAGCCAAGTGCCACCGGTTTCTTCACTGAGCATTGAACCAACGGCACCACATGAGTGTATCTTCAAACGGTGTAGCCTAGCCACCTAAGGACCACTGGAGAAGCAGAATCGTTTCTTCGAATACGTATGTTAAACAAGTCGTCCGACAAGAATAATAAGTTGTTTATGGGAACTTATTTTTGGGTAGCGTTTTTAGGAACGTTTCGACAACTACAATTCGACATAATATATTTTTTCACCTCTGGGTTGGCTATAAAAAAAACAACTACAACAGAACCAGCAAAATTTGAGTTCGAGCAGAGTTAGGCTTTGAAAACAACAGTAAGCTGGTTGGCCTTTAATGGACACAAGTGACCGAGGCAATATTATATTCAAACACCCAACAAGTGTATTACAAACACAATTTTAACACCTCGGAGGAAATTTTACCAGTATTTGGTAAAACGAGTTTGATATTTTCATACAAAATGAAAAATATTACAAAGAACTATATATTATAGAAATAAAAGCATAATTTGCGTTGAAACGGTAAAAAATATGTCAATTGTCAATTCTATAGTTTTATAAAATAGTCTAATGACAAATTACGCGTATGCTTGGATTCCCAGCCATTAAATAAAGCAATTTGTAGAACACACTATCCATTTCCCGGTATAGAAGATTTCAATTCCAAAGTCGGTAATGCGAAATTCTTTAGTAGTATAGATGTCAAAAGCCATTGTTATATGGTGCCCTTAACAGCATTTTCTTTTAAATTATGTACTGTGAGGACCCAAAGTCGTGCCCTCGTTTTGGACTCATGGGTCCTCCGTCTCTGAAGAGGGGAGAGGTGCTAGAATAAGAATAGGTTAAAATAGAATAAGAAATAGCATAGGAATAGATTAGGAATAGAATAGGGATAGCATAAGATAGAATAGAATAGATTCAGGTAGAATAAGAAATAGCATAGGACTAGATTAGGAATAGAATAGCGGTAGCATAAGATAGAATAGAATAGATTAAGATAGAATAGAATAGAATAAGAATGGAGTAAGTATAAGTTACGAGTAGGATAGACAAAGTTAGTCGAGTTAGTCGAGTTCGAGACTCGAAGAGTCGTAGTTTGGTTCTTGAGCCATAAGTTGAAGTCTATGTTCGACCGTGAATTTGAATAATAATAAAGGCAACAGCAGGTCCCTACACAAAAAATAAATGTCTTGCGTTATTTTTCCTCCTCTGGGCCGCTGAGCTACCTCAGCCTCGGAAAAGGGACGAAAACGTCCTCGCAGTACATACAAAAACCGGTGCGGAAAAAGTCAATTCTTAAGATTGCCTTTCGATATCAACACGGCGCCAGAAATATTTCATGCGAAAATGCTTAAAATATTTGGAAATACAAAAAGATTAACAATTCATATAAATCAAAATGGCTTTTTAATAATGTTTAATCAAATCGAACACGATAGAATATTAATACAGGTCTTAGTAGGTGCATAATAATATGGGTTTAAGTTCAATAAAAACCAATCAGACTGGTTAAAAAAAAAAGTCCGTTATGTTTCAAATATACCTTGATTCAAGTTAGGTTGCCGTATATTCGAATTCAAGAACACACAGTGTTTAATTGGTTATTGCTGCATGTTTATTGAAATTGAATTACTAAGTTATCGTTATCCTACTATACAAACTATTAAGAAATTTAAATCTATTATTGTAAAGCCAGGGCCAAATATTGTAATTTCGGATAATGGTCCACCATTTTATTCAAGAGATTTTACAATATTCTGTAGTGATTGCGGTGATGAACTTATAACATCAAGTCCTTATCTTTTCCACAGTGATTTGGGGGAACTTTCAATTCAAACAGTCAAAAATTAGTTATAAACGGTGAAGAAGCACATAATGAGCCTTATATAGATTACTACATTAAATGATTACATTACACAACAATGTCTAAAGGTAATTTGCCAAATCCGTCCCAATCGTTAACGTCTAGAAGGTAGGGAACAAAATTGTCACCATTGGACAAGCTTTGATCTAAGTTTGAGACCTAAAGTAGTTATCTAAAATCACTATAAGAAGGAGATAGAATAGCAAGCTAAAAAACCTTCCTTTTACTGTATTTGAAATGCTCGAAAATTGCCACCATTCGAAATGGGCAGGAGGCTTATGTTTAAAGAAAGTTCAGTGTCGTATGAGGTACATGGAGGAGTCGTAAAATGCACTGGGTCCAGATCATATATAGTACAAAATGATTTATACAGACGTAACGTCAGCATTTAATGTAGAATAGAAGAAAATCAATACGAAGATACGACCACAAATTAAAATTATAATATAAATATATATGCTAAAATTGAAAACAGTTGATCTTCAAATCCAATATATAAAGTTATTTAAACAAAGTTTTCTACATGACTATGGGATGCGAGATCCGCGGGCTAGTTGCATTCAGAAGAAACTGATATGATCTCTTGTAGGGGCCGCGGCGTCACCAAACACATCTTCCGGGGAGAAAGTGTGGAATGGGGCGTGTTACTTTTCGGACTGTCCATGTCACGGGAACCAGATGAAATAAAGTCGCACTTATTACAATATTGTACAGAAAATTGTGTTGCACAACTAGCTAGACTGAACAAAACAAGCTTACAAAGAAGGTACCTACCCCTGGACTGGAACAAGGCTAAAGTGATCCGAAAGAAGTGTGGAAAAATAAGTACCTGCCAAAATCTATAGTTCTTTTCTCCTCAAAACAATGGAAAAATCTCTAAATATTTTTATTAGGAAAACCTACTGGAAAGTAAGGTTTCCACACAAGTACGAATTTGCCTATCAAAACGGCATATCCACAATGACGGCAATACATAAACTGAACGGTATCATCGAGTAGCAATAGGAGCAAAGCGGGTGGCTCTCGTTGCCTTCATTTATATACACAGAACTTTTGACAGCCTAGAAAACAGAAATACCCCAAACTGGATAATAACCTAGGTAATCAATAAGCGGATTTTCATTGTTGTTACCTTACAGTTAGCAGGAACTATTTGGGCGACCTGAGGTTGCTCTTAAGCAAGAATGCTCTCTCCTTTAATCTGAACTGAATTATGCAGATGATCCCGCAAAAACCGTGACGGGTTGATATGAACTAACTCAACGTATGCGAAAATTCATGACCATAGTGCTAAGATAAACATTACAGATGAATATACAGAAACGCTCTCATGTTCTCATTCTAGAAGGACAACACTAATGTCGGACAACGTTTAAGTAACGCATAAGTAACGTTGTACTCAACGGGAGAGATTTAGTTCGTATGGTCAAGCTTTAAAACCTAAGGTAAAAAAATGGTTCATCGGCAGTTTAACGGTGGTCCTAGTATATTTTTATTTATAATCTTTTATTATAAGTTTTTTACGTCAGTTTATTCATCTTGCATTTGATATATTTGTATTTATGTATGTTAAATTGTATGTGCACGTTTGTGCTCGTTTTATTTTTATTTTTGCCCTGTTATTGACCTTACGCGTTTGTTTTTGTTATGTTTGCATCCAATTTGAGGCATTTGAAATGTGCTGACGTTTATTTCGTTTCTTTGGTTTCAATTTTCGTTTATGCTGTAACTTTGTGGCACACTTCACGTAGACGCACATATGCACATCTGTCTAAGGGGATTATTGCAAATACAACAACTTGTATAATTATATTATAGTTTAAGGGTATTTTGATTCTTATTGTTCAATAAGATTCATATTAATTATACTTTGCAATCAAGATTTGGTTCTTGTTTAATTTTCCTGATCTTCTTTTCCTATTGCCCCCCGGTTCTCTTTTAGGTACAAGTGCTGAAAACACCGCAAAGTTAATAGAATAATATTAACTAACGTCTTAATTAACATTTTGGCGACCATTCCTCAGATGCCGTTAACTATTTGGCCGTCTAAGTAGACATAAGTTATAGTCGTGACTTCACTCGATGATGATGGAGGAATACGGAGGAATTTATTACGGAGAGATGTCCGTAATAAATTCCTTTTTAGTTCACAACCAAGTAGACGCGTTCGTCGGCAACTAAATCATATAACAAATTATCAAGTCAACTGAAGTCCGTTCTCGAATTGGCTATTAAGGACAATTGTACACTTTAGTAGTGAATTTGGCGTTCGCTCAACCCAGGCTGATGCACATTAGATAGATATTCCCCCTTAAAAGGAAAGGGGTTCCCAAAGAAAAAGATTACTAATAGCAAAATTATATCAGTAACATATCTGCTGGTATTACAAAGCACCACCAGGTACACAATTTCTAGATGTAATCCGATGATGGCAAATTTAACGCATCGAACTTTAAGGAACGATAAGAGAGTATTTCAAACATATCGTGTACATTTGGTAACATAGATGGCAAATTGCGCATAGTTGTCAAAGACCATGCAATGACAAAACATTACTTAAAGGATCAATATTGTGAACAAATATACTAATTAGCCCCTCAGTATTCAAGTTTATACCAAACCGACTTGGCTCAACAACAAAAGGCAGAATTTGTAAAATGCAAAAGACTCAACAAAACTCTAAGATCAAAAACGTACGTACTTTGAGCAATAATGCAGGAGCATCTACTGTTTACATGGATTGATTGACAAAATCACTGCTCGGATGACAGCATTAAGATATTTTTTAGCTAATCTTTATGAAATCTATAAAAATTAGCGACAACAAATGTCAAAGGTTTGAATTGACACCATGAACAAGTTATGGAATCAATTAAAGGATTTGTATGACCAATGAGACCCGAATTCCCGAATTTATTCACTACTGGTCTAAGTCAGGATGGTTATGATCAACTGCATGCTATGGTTATTGAAATATTAACCAAGATTTAAGTAACATCTACTCAAGTCGTAAACGTCAACACGTCAGCTCATCATACACCCATATCAAACTCTTTATCGCTTCCAAGAATATATATTCCGAAATTTAATGAGCACTGCAGAAAATGGAGGCAAATTTATGATTTCTTCCTTCACATGATTCATGAGTCTATTCCTGATATATAAAAGACATGGTATTTTAAGGCCAATCGCTCAGAAGAAGTTGGAAGACGAATCAATCATCTGTCCGTAACAGAAGGCAACTGTATGCTTGGACAATTGTACGATAATGATCCCAAAGCAGAAAGATTCTGGTATCAACAATAATTGAAAATATCGTCAATCAGCTCATAACCACTTCAAATTAGTCAAGAACCGGCACGACATAACTCAAGAATATTTATTGGCATTAGTAACATTGGTTTTGACAAAAAGAGTTGAAGACTATTACTCTTCAACAATGGCCAAAGGAAATGTCAAGCATTGATGACCTACCAACATTTTTCGAATTCCAATTGTAATCTGTAGACCCCACTGCTCACAAGAAAAGTTCAGCACACTCTTCACACAAAACGGTGTCGTCACTAGTATGCACAGAAAAGAAGATTTATAAGTGAAAATTCTGCAGCATCAGGAATCATGTGCTATCGTTGCACTAGATTCCTGCAACTCTCAGAAGCAGAGAGATTGAAATATAGTCAATCGCAGAAATTATGTTTTAATTGCTTGAAAGGAAACCATTCAAGCGAAAATTGTTCATCAGGTTCGTGAAAAAAACTCAACAAACAGCATAATGCATTGTTACATCCAGAATAAAATACTTAATTTCCTTCTGTGTCGAAACCAATCAAATGCTGAAAGGAAATGAACAACTTTTTCTGAGTTTAATTAAAAATCAACCCTCTGTCTTGGGTTCTACCACCAACATTATCAAACAAGACGAAGCAGCTACCACAAAAGAACTTGCTCAACCCAATCACGATTTACCACAGATTGCGGCTCATGGCCACGACATGGAAGAAAATGCCAAACAGAAGAAATTTTTAAAACATTCACAGTCTTTCACCATTCAACGAATCCAGGATAGCATTTTAGAGGTTCTAATGGACGTACATCATGAAAGAACTTTCGAAAATTATACTATATTTTACTTCGTCAATGCAAATTCCCGAGTATGGCAACCTTCTTGCACTCTATAAGCTGACACTATGAAAGCAGGCATCACGGAAAACACATAATATACAAACTTAATATCCTGATAACGGGATCGGACGTCTTCAAGCTGTAGGGACTCAGAACTGCACTTTACCAAATAAATATCACTCTGGTGATTGTCAAAACACTAACTGAACCCCTACCTGTTAGCCTTCGTCAGGACAAGTATTTCCTAAGAATCACTAGAGATGTATCTTACTTGCTAGATAATGCGCCTGTGAAATCAATGTATTCAGTAACGTCGTGTAATATGAGGTTTTCTTTTTCTTTTCTCAATCACATTTCGTTTCATTGTTGTTAAAACAAGAATGCAACCTTCGTCGAAAAGAAAGTATTGTCAATTTCTCGTGCAAGAAAAGTCAATTTTGGAACAAAAAAAAGAAAGAAAGAAGAGAGAGATTTTGATAGTGGATAGAAAGAAAAGGGGAGAAGGAATTAAGATGGCGCAAAGGAGAAAGGAAAAGAGTTTTTGTTTGCATAAAAAGTGTTGGAAAATTGTACGAAAAATGTAGTTTAACAGAAAAGCTCGGGAAAATAAATTTTACATATATCTTGCAATTCTTTTATCGTACATTTTGAAGATTTTGGACATTTTTAATTTGATGATGGTTTTTAGTAAATGATTAAACGTAATTTAAAACTGAATGAAGTAAAAATATTTTAAGCTGGACAAAATTAAAATTTTATGATAAAATATGCACTAATCAACTTTGTGAATAAACTTTTGGCCGGATTAATGTCTCCTCCAAACTAACCTGCGTTTAACAATAAGTAAAAAGAAGACGACTGCATGTTAACTTGGGTAAAAATAAAAATTATAAGCAAATTATATAGAGTTTCTCCCAGATCTTACGAACTAGCTACCTCAGCTAAGCCACGCACGCTTACCTCAAAGGGCTCCATTTCTCTCCTACTCCGTAGGGTTACCCTAAACCTTCTGTAGATAACAATTTTACACTTTAGAGGACTGTGGGTGGTTGGCAACACTGGTGTTGGGATTGTGTATCGTGTAGTTATCGCTGTTGTTGTTGTTATGTTGTTGTTGTTGATAATGGGCTCGAAGTTGATGTTATTGACGGTAACATTGATGACACTGAACCCTGAAACTTTAGAATGTCACAGATGGCGCAAAACTATTGGCTGAGGCAAGCTGAAGTCTCAAGACAGACTACCAAACAGATCATACAGCAACCTACAACCTTTTAAATCTTGCCGTGTGCCCATAGTTTTCGATCTAAGGCAATAGCGCAACGGACGAGCACAGTTTGCACAACGTATTAGACATTTTTACGGTATCTATAATAGCATTCCCCATGAGGAAATGACCTGAATTTAATGAAGTGCAATATTTGAGATCATTGCTCATAGAGCGTAGTGGTCTAGAGGTTAAATATTCGTCTATCCCAGCTAACATTGTCGACATTTTTTCGCATGGTAGATTTAAACGATAGATATTATTTTCAGATCGGTCTTAGCACTTTTTATACCGGTTTTCCATGATACGAAGCTCAAATGCTCAAATGCTAGCTTAATGATTGAAAAGAATCCGAGATTTTAGATCCTTTATGAATTGGGTGAGCTTTAATAAATTTTATACACGAACTAGAGTAGCACCGTTATCCGAATAAGATACTGACGGACTTTCTCTGCGGCAAAACAAACGAATAAAAGTACCCATAAAGGTTTGAGTAGACATCTCACTTACAAAAGAATTTGCCTTATGAGGAAACACACAAACAATAAAACGTATCTTTTTGTGAAATTGCAGCCTCGTGTTACTCAAGATTTTATATCAAATGGACTGGCCAAATTAATTCAACTATGGGTAATCG
>KK499991.1:386156-409109 GCA_000688715.1 Glossina pallidipes
GTGTGTGTGTGTGTGTGTGTGTGTGTGTATATATATGTGTATATATATATATATATACACATAAATTTACGTACATATAGAACCGTTGCATTACTGCTCTCTGAATGTCGATCGATGTCTTTGACTTCCATATCTCCTCATGTTACAGTTTGCATAGCTTGCTTGCCGTTTCCCACAGGAGTATCTTTTTGTTCTTTCTTTAACACATTAAAGGCGTAGAAAAAGAATGTTTTATTGTTTTTATATCTTTTCAATGGCAGCGATATTTATTTGTGTATTAATACGATGACAATTTATTTTATTCCTATGTTACTATATATACTACATATGTACAAATTTTCCCATTATTGAAATATTTTTGAGTTTTATTCTTGTTATGTGTGCGGCAACCTGCGTGAATTGTGATCACGTCGGGGTCACCAGAATGTGCGGTTTCGGGAGTCACCAAAATGTTTATGTGATTGTTTCCTTCTGATTGATTTATTAGCGTGTCCAGGATGGACACTAAATAGTCAAAAGGTAAGACGTGCCAATGACGTCGACTGTACTTTACTGTATTTAAACGATAAGTTGGTGAATGAAACCTAATTGGTTGGTATGAACCGACCCGACGATGGGTCTTGGTCGTACCAACTTATTGCAGGTGGTTCTTCCAGCACTTGGAACTGGAAGAGCCTCTAATATAACAAAATAACGATTAATGTTTGAAATGAACAAAGACAAGTTTTATTGATAAATTATGAATATATAAATTATAATTCTTATAAACTAACTTAGAATTATAGCACAATTAATTAACGCATAAAAATGATGCACTTGCATTTTTGCGTTTGTTTACTCCAACGAAAATGAGGAACTTGAAGTGTGTCACAAAAATGCAACATAGGCAAATTAATATAAACAACGACGACACACTTCAAGGTCTGGATTATGCAATTTTATAATGTCGTTGTCTATGGTCAGTTATGCCAAACAAACCAACACACAAACGTGAATGCGCAAATGCAAGTGCATGAACAAGTAAACGTTAATGAACGCACATTCAACCGAACATGAATGTGCGAAGCAAACGAGATATTGAGGAAATGCAGATATTTAAAGTCAATTGAAATAAATGAAATAAAATGTGTGTATTTAAAATGAACTTAACATTAACTGAAGTGTAAATTGCAATATAGATACTTAGACTAAACAATTCTATTAATGGTTTTTTTTTCTTTTTACAGCAGTTTTCCGAAGTTAAATCTATTCTTGTACTTCTATAATTTTTGAATGTTTTTCTTTTACATCTCGTTTATTTCACAAATCGCCTGACCTTCCTAATACGCACACACATTGTTATTGCCTAGTTAACAACGTCCTCCTTTTCTATAATTTTGAATGTTTTTCTTTGTTGCTTTGAGCTCTCCTTTATTAATGATCAGATTTTTATCCGCTTTTGTTGTGGTCATAAATGATTTTCTTTTTCAAATTTGAAATTAATGAATCTGCGGGGGAATTTTCACGAAATGAAAAAACACACACACCTCGCATAGCTTTTACTTAGCTTTCTCTTCAATAGTTACTTTTTGCTTTAACTTACTTCCCGGTCTCTTGACTGATTATTTCTTTGGAGAATTTTGTGGTTTTTTTTTTTTTTTCAACTGCATATTCGACAAAATTTTCCAAACTTTATTTTTCTAGCGCTCATGAATCTTTTCTTAATAAATATTTACTTTTTGAGTTTTGTTTGAACGGTGATTAATTTTTTTTTTTTTCAAAGTTTTTAATACATTTAATTTTTTGTCTTTTTTTTTTTTTCAAGTTGATCTATTTTACTAAAACAACCTTTCTGTTGCATTTTCAAAACTGCACTTTCTTCTAAAAGCCTTTCGCAAAACAATCCTTTCTTCCGTTTTTTCTCAGCTCTAGTTAACCTCGGTTGACAATCAAACTCTTTTTAATTGCCTTCCACTCACCTTCATTTGACCTTCACGCTTCCACTACTTCTCCCTCTCATATTCGTTTGCCCTTGTTCAATGACATCGGCAGTCATCCCCCGTAATATTGCTCGTAAACCTCAGACTACAATTATCAGATACACTTTCTCTTTAGTGTTGGTATATCCAAAACTCTTAAAACCCTTGCTTCAGCTACTCTCTTAAAAACCTTTCCAGTGAGCGATCAACAGGAAGAGCGAAAACAAAACAAAAAAAGAAAAGGAAACTACCACCAACAACTTTTCTTTCGCATGATTTTACTTTCTTTTGCTTGTTTTCTTTGCATAGCTAGCGGCTAGCCGCTATTTGCAAAGTACCGCAAAATCATACAACGTCCCATAATGGCATGCCGTTATTGAGACATATTAGGTAAAAACAGACCGACAGATACCCTCCCTGGATTTTGTTCGCGGACGTTACACATTCTATATGCAATTGTGAGTTTATATACATATATAATAATAGAAAGCAGGCATTCGTTTACTTAAACAATGTTAGAGTAAATAAAATTAAAACACCTCTAAATATATTGAGAAGAGAGACATCGTGACATATATGCGATAATTCGGTGGGGTGAGAATATAAAATGATATATAACAAATACAATGTCTAGGTATTTATAATATAAAGGTGATAAAAAACCGAACTATAACTGTAGGTATTGGTTGAAATAAATGAGGATTCAAGTGAATGGATCAACGGTTAGCTCTTAAGTAATTAAGTAAGAAAAAAGGGACAACATCTCCAATAAAAGAGATGCGCAAGTATAAAAAACAATCGCCACCTGAACAAATTTGTCTCGACCGTTAGGTCTCCCTCGTATACGTGTAACGTTGATTTAATAGGATCCCTTCAAAGCGATGGTTGCTTTTCGTTCTTCGTTATAGAGGATGGGATCCGTTGGTTTCGTTGCCATCTTATGATATGAATTATGCTGTATTTAGACACTTGTTTAAGACCAACTATATTGATTCCTTTGACAATGAGTAAGCAAATACTTATTCTTTGATATACTACCAACACTTCATTCGTCGTGCAGCTTTGCCAGATATAACAATTCACCATACCTATTTTATGACTTGTGACCCATAAATATTATATATATATATATATAAGTACATACAGATATACAATCTGTCACATCAAACACTTATTGGTTACGAAAGCGCTGAAAGCTAGACCAGAGGCAACTGACGACCATAGGTCTACTACACACGAGTGTTATATATATATAAGTACAGTTTAAAAGTAGAATAACGTAATCTCTCAGGTAGCTTACGAATGTGTGTTGAATGGTGACACTCGTGTGTAGTAGACCTATGGTCGTCAGTTGCCTCTGGTCTAGCTTTCAGCGCTTTCGTAACCAATAAGTGTTTGATGTGACAGATTGTTTGCTTCGATATTCTTGCCAATTCTTGCTGATCATCTAATTTTAGCAAATGGTGTAGTTTACTCAGCACATTTATGGCACTGTCAAATTTCCAATTTTCTGTTGAGATATAATTTCTGACCGCAACCCTGTCCCTTACTTTAAGTTTTGATTCTGTACATGCTTTTATTTCTGGAAAAGTTGGTTGATCTATTCTCTATTTGATTTTGCTGTCAAATATTAATTGTCAAGGAGACTTTCCACTGGTTGCACACGCATTCCGAAAGTGGGCTAATAAAAGTTTATATGACTCTTACATACATTTAGGCTTATCTATTTGCAACTGGATGAGCTTCTTTTACAAAATATATGTGTAATGCCATCAATTCTCAAGGCTCTTTAAAATTCACGTGACGTTAGTTGCGAACCCTGGTCTCTCACTAATACTGGAAAAATTCCAAATTGGCCAGAAATTTCACATCATTTTCGTATCGTCAATTCTGTAATTATGTTGGGCATGACATGGATTTCTGGCCATTTGATAAATACATCAACCGACATTAAAAAATAAAAACATTTGAACGCGTCAGCTAAGTCTAAGTTAAAATGGAGCTCTTGCTATATCGTAGCAACGTATAGGTGATGTCGACGTATCAGGGTTGTATTTTCAACAACACTTTTTACTATATTTTTTACCAACAGTACATTTTAGCCAATTCTTCCATGTTTTACTTGGTAACTTGGTTAGGATATATTGTAATTAGACTGTATGGCATTCTTGATGTTGATAACATTGATAATGACATTCTTGATGAAAATATTGGACTTAACGGTTTATTGTCTGTAACCAGAGTAAACTTTCGACCGTAAACATATTGATATATCATATCATGCAAAAATGATTACTTATGCTTCACGATCTTCTAGTATAAGTTTTTTTCACAATCACTTTTTATGTCTTTGTCGATAAAACAAGAATGCAACCACGCACTGGAAAAGGGATTGTGAAAGTCGCGCGTGCGAATGCCAAAATTTTGTGACGGCTGATGATGGCCTGGAATGACAGGAAGGGAAAGAGGAGAAGAATGTCGTACGGGTGAAGATATAGGTTTTTGCAGACGGCGTACTTCCACTTTGGGTTGCTAAAAAAACTGAGTGAATAACTGTGTGATCGATATTTTCGACTTGGAAATGTAAAGAATATATATAAAGTGTTTAAAAGAAAATAGTGTATCTGCTATTAGAAAGTTTTAAAAGAAAATTTGCCAATTTTTATAAGAAATTATAAGAATATTTAAAGAAAAATTTCATGTAATGCATATATAGGCGGAAATATTTCAATTTATTTGGTGGATTAGCAACTAAAGAAAAAAACTTTCAACTTGGTGAACAACAAAAAAAAAAAAAAGGAAAAATAGAAAACATAGATTTGTCATCGCTTATTTTTGCTGTTATTATATGTTATAATACACATATCGCATAAAAGAGGATTTGAAAACGAAAAAGGGGAAAAAGTTGAGAAGCGGATGAAAAAGAAAAAACATCAAAATTATTTAATTTAAAGTTAAAAACGTTTGTTCCAAGATGTTGTCAATTAATCGAAAAATCTGAAAATTTCCGTACAGATAAAAATAAACCACAAATGTCATGAAATTTATTTTTTCGTGGAAAAGACCAAACAAAAAAAGTGGTGTCAAATTACCGAAAATTCCCTCATATACATTTTGTTGCAAAATCTAGACGAAAACTCAATTACATAATACAATTATTTTTGGATACATTAACTATTCCAAGTTCACTAAACATTTTTAAATTCAGAAGACAATTTTTAAGTTCATTAAACCCTTCTGAAATCTTCATACAAAATTCGGTGTCTCTGTGTTTTTTTTTTTTGTTCTCTGTGCAAAAGCCTTTGTGTGCAATGCAGCCTACTTGAGATCATTAATGTGGTCTCGTAGTAAACAGCGTAAATATTCAAAGCAACCGCGCAATAACAACACCTAGTAAATGAGTGGCAAAGATTTCAGGTGGAGTTATTTCCCTAATAATTGTACATCCTTTGGAATTTATTTCAAATCTTAATTGCTGCAAATAACACCATCTAATCGAAGAAGCTTTACGCTTGATGAGTTGTGTTTCTAAATATATGCTATATATTGATTTGAATGCGTTTTTTGTATTACATGGATAACATTGACTTTTTGCAAGGTTGCCCTAAGCTTTCCATAGATAACAGCTTTAAACTTTAGAGGGCTGACACGACAAATAAAATATATTTTATTTAAATATTACATTCTATTTACCTATAAGGTTGTTGAACGGATGGCAATGTCTGGGAAGCATTTCGAATGAGCTTTTGAGTTCTATCCGCGAAAAGCTGTCTGATAATACCACCAACACCATATGGTACAACGTTTACTGCTAACACTAGTGGCAATTTACGATTAGAGTGGGGTAATACGACATCTCATTACATTTGTTCTTTAGCTGTTTTTAACGCCTTTTCGCACCTTTCAATCCATTTAAACGGAAGGTTTTTTTAGCAAGATATTAACTGGAAATAAAAATGTACTCAGATTTGGAAATAATCTGACATAATAAGGAACAATGCCCTCATTGCAGGCAGCCCGGTCTGTATCCTACCTTACCAATGGATTCCTTTCGGCCGTATTTTGGCTGGAGCCCACGAAATTAGATCCTCAGACATCTTTACTTGCTTTGTCAAAACATTACCATCTTTTTGTTTTGAAAGAAAATTTCCAAAGCGAGTATTTATTAACGATATTGATAATTATAAAAAAATGTTTCTATGTAAGTATCTATTTGAAGTGGGATATATTTCAGAATAGCTTTGAACGCTAAAAAAAAAACGTAAGCGAAACGAGGAATATAAAACTATATATGAATCTGTATACATATATGTGTGCAGGATGCTGGCTACGCAGCTAACGTTGATAAGTTGACTTTCGACAGTACATCCAGTTTTCAGGATTTCATAACAGTAGGCCAATGTTTTGCAATGTATTGACTGATAGTTGATTGTTGTAGTTTGGCGCAACTAAATCTAGGAACGGCTTATGTCTTCCACCAGCTATTAATGACATAATAAGCACACGGATGTATGAATTCCACTTGGGTTTCATTTTATTTTAATTTTTAATTTTCAAATAATTTACCACCACCATATTTGGTTTTAATTTGTTGCACCATATTTGGTATTAATTTGCTGCATACACAACTCTGCAGAATTTCGGGTTATTAATGTGAACGATAAAAGAATGACGACGAACAAAATAATTGGCTGGCATGGGAGATTTGTAGTTCTGAGGAGTTAAATAAAATTAGGAAGGAGAAGAAGACAGTTTTTGGGAGTTTTGGTAGTGAGAGCACAAGGAGTTAAGAAGAAATAAGTGGTATTTTGAGTGAAGAAAAGGAATTAACGCGTAAATTCGATAGTCCAATGTAAGAAAAAGAAAATTTTTGTAAAATTTAAAAAGAATCACAATTTAGTGATTTGCGTACAAGTCAGTCGAAAATTAAAAGAAAAAAATAAAATATTGGCAAATGGTATTTTCCTAAATATCTAAATAAACTATGTACACACGTTATGTTGCAATTAAAAAAACAACAACAAATGATTTGAACCAAAGGGCAAATATTGTGTAATTTGCAAAATGTAAAAATAAAGTAAGGAACATTGTGATCTGAGCCATCGAAACTTTATTAAATTCGTATTTATTTTTGTTGTTGTTGCTTTATCTACAGTGATGTCGTGGAAAACAATATGATGTCGTATACAGAAATACAAAGCAAACGTACATGTGCATAAGCAATGTAAGAGTAAATAAAATTAAAATACGCGCAAATATGCCAAGAGTATAAATTCACAATAAATTTCTCAATTTTAATAAGATATGAACTCCATGATTTCTAAAAATTAAATGTATACACGTTTATGTAAAAACGAATGTAAATAAATAAATAGTAAATTGAATAAAGGAAGATCCTTCTAAGGCTATGTAATTTGTTGTTTTACCGGTTGAACATAAAAACTTCCCAGTAATCTATTAATCGTGTCGCTAGCAGAAAAAGAAGAATTTCGAGAAGTAACAAAACAATTTGCACAATTACCTGGAAAATTATAAACTAAGTAGTGAGTTCATTTGGCAAAACTTGTAATTTATGCCTGTTTGATGGAAGGTGAACGAAATGAAATAAAAATATATGGTATTCAAACGTAAAATAAATCGACTAGAACAAACATCAATTTACACTGCCGTGAAAGTTTTATGATGGAACTGTAAGTAAAACAAAGCATACATTGAACGTACACATTTAACAAATTTTAGTTCCGTAATATATACTTTACGATCCCGCGAATACAGCAAATTCAGCCAACATGTCACCTTGCAAATTCAGGTATTGAAAACCAACTTAAATGTATTATTACGAAAAAAAATAAAAAGGTAGCAGCGACTTCAGGATTAAATTTAAAAATAGGTTTAGCCGAATTGTGAGCTTGCATTTAATATAAATATATATCAAGAATTTCTGTTTCACATGCAAGAGAATCGGTAGCATTAGATTAAAAAAATTTATTAGATTATAACAAATTTCAATGTAATAACAGTTGCAATCGTCTGTGCGTCCACCTCATACAATCTCCGATGCTCTTCAAGTGGCGCTTAAGCATGACCCTGAAAACAATATAATTTTAAATTTCTATATTGAGACAGTGACTGAAGATTTACAGACACATACCACTATTTATATAAGTTAAATAAAACTATGCCTATTGTTTGAGAATTTGACTGAAACTAATTTATTTGATATAATGTTTGCCAAACAATTAGTTTTATTATAAAAAATGCTCATTAGTTAGATTTAGTTCCGCCTCGAGAAACAATATTTTTGATAAATACCTGAATATTGATTATTAACAGGAATTTTGCCATGAAGGTCTTATTTCTCATAGAAAGTGCTGTTTAAGCAAATTGTCGCGACATTGCGACAATGAGAATAGCAATCTTCATAAAAGAAGGAGATACTAATTGTAAAGCTGATCTTTTGGTATTTGGTAGATAAAAGTGCAATAGAATATCTTTATGGAATCGGAAATGTGATAAGCGTGTAACCAGAAAAACCATTATAAAGGAAATGAAGATAAAATTTTCGTTAACTTATATATTGGGCACTACCGCCGGATTTCTTTTTAATATTTACTTTATACGCGGAATACCTAAAGACATATTGTTTACTCTTTTTTTTTCTGTGTATCGGTTAACTTTCAGATTCAACATGTTTTACTATCGTACACGAATTGATGCCATAAATTTCACAAAACTAACTAGCGTAAACGAAAGCAATAGCTTTTTAAATGTGTGCAAACAACCAGCAATGTAAATCATTGTTAATAGAGGTCCTGCACTTTGTCGCTTCAATCTACGTGTGTTGTTGAATCTTGACAAATACATGAAATTTACTTTGTTGAAAGCGTTAAACATTTTTAACAGTTTTATTTTTTTTTAGGTTCTTATAGTCCGTCATACTGTCATAAAAATTTATTTTAATTGTGCAAATTTAGTATACTATGAATCATAGGAATACATAATTTAGCGTTTAACTCATTTTAAGTTTCAATTCAGCAGCATTAGTAATAAAAACTTATCATCCAACAAAATAAAAACTATAATGTAGAAAAGAAATCGATCGGATACATGTTAATTAGGTTTGTCGAATTATGCGCAGCACCATTGATAATCTCTAGCAGAATGTCCAAAACACAGTTCGAAACTCATATAAATGTGCAAATAATATATGACGAGTTATCATATACTCGTATATAATTGAGAGTTTCAAAACATATAAACAAGTTGTATCAAAACTTCTTTACGAGTCACTGGCAATAAAATTGTATATTATTTTTAATTTATATTTGTCTTATCTGTTAATTTTTTTTGTGTTTCTTAATTTGTTCCTTTTATGCGTATGTGTGCTGGTTGTATTGTTTACCTATGCAAACTCCAATATACGGACATCTGCTGCTATTACTGTGGCTTCTGTAGATTTACTGTAAGATGAAAATTTGTTTCAATGAGCTGCCAGTTGCTCATTGGTTGGCAAAACAGTGGTCTTAGTCAAGACGGCTTTGAAGGTGAACAAAGTAGTTCTTCTCCCTGGCCAGCCATTCCCTGGCCTAACAGAGAAACTAATTTAAAGTTGTAAGCGACGACGTATCTGTTTTTTTCAACACTGCATCTGAAGATTCCTTGTCCGCGACAGTTAAGACCATAACATTCTAGTTCGTTTTCTTTTGGATCTTCCAGTATTCGGGATCTAGGTCGTTGTTCTGATTCTCCAGAAAGTTTGCATGCCCGTTGCCTCTGGACTTCTTGAATAGGGAAAGTATACGACGAATAAATGGGGACGAAGTATATCGTCTAGGAAATGACTTTTATTACAGTGTCCTCCCAAAGGTTCAGCAAAGACGCCGTCCCCTTTCCCTGGTAGATTAGTATAACCCAAGCCGTTTTTACGGTTCAGCCAGAAAATTAAGGCTCAGCGTCCGATTTTTTCTAATTGAGGATTTGTCAAAAAGCGTGCGCCGTATCGTTTTTACTTTAGCGTTTTTGCATGACGTTTTCGTGTAATCGACCTGAATTATTCGTAGCTGTATCGATTTGCCATATACAGCTTATAAGTAGAGAAAGTGTCAGACTTATCATTCAACAATGGGTCCTTGCAGTTTTGGCCGCTGTACGTTTTGACGGATTTCCGCCCATACTACCCTGCTTACTGTCGGTATCGGGCTTCGCCGCATAAGAGAGTGCGGTGTGTTCTCTATGCATCTTCTCAAAGCGGCCAACTACCTTTAGCCTCTTCTTTCTGCCGTGCTCTCTGTCTTTATTCGGTTGGGTGTTCCTATCAGTGTTCGCTCAGAATTTGAATTTACTCCTTCTTTAGGCATCTTCTGTATCCCCCTGGTGACTTTCTGTGCGATCTTATGAGAACATATTCTTCCGCAATCGGTATGTTACGACTGCCTAAAGTATCTTCAGACATTGAACCATATTGTACTTCCTCTATCGATTCAATAAGCCCGTCACCCTGAGAAATGCTTACAGTATTTTGGGAAGTGTTTAGAGTGAAAACGGAAAATAGTTCTTTGGCATGGAATCAGAGCATTGGAATGGAGAGCATTGAAGCCAGCTACCATATCTAAAAAGGAAAAAAAAAAGTTTAAAAAAAGCATATGGATGAAATATTTGCCAAGGCTGGTACATTTACATTAACTACTAGTGAAAACTAAGGTATTTCATGCAACGGAAGTAAGGGTGGGACGCAATAAAAGAAAAGTGGTGATAAAAACATTAAAAATAACAATAAGCAAAAAATAAATATCCAATTTTACGTTACTCAGTATTGTAACAAAAAATCATACGTTGCAAAGTATAAAGAACTGACTGAGAGGCTAAGAGCAAACTTCATTATGTATTACATAACTGAAGACGCACGCGGTGCTCATCAATGAAGAGCAGCTAAGGAATGCAATGAGTTACAACGAAGTGCAGCTGATAACGAAAAGTCTGTGCTTACTCCTATTACCCTTACGCTACCACAACCACCTACGCCCAATAAAGCAGGAGACAGCACAAACACTAACTTAAAAACTTAAAAGCCAGAAAGCATACACTCAAAACCAAGGAAGACAATCAAATGAACATAATTTTCACACTTTCCGTGTAAACAGCAGCAATTTACATAGAGGAAGTATTATAGATCTGAATTCCATTTATTTTTTCTTTAGAAATGAGAAGTTATCTTTGAAAGACTTTGATTGTCTGATGTGAGGTAGTACTAAGTAATGTCACTAACAATTAGTTGAGGGCTATAAAAACAACTCCACTTGTCGATCTCTGGAAAGAGTTAAATTATTTCAAGGCCTCTGACTCATGCTCTTTTTTAAGAGGGGGTAATTGAAAGAAAACAACAGATAACGTGAACATTTCTACTCTTATATATAGAGTATGGCTTTTCGGATGAAGAAGGAGCTATCTGCGGGCAAGTTGATAAACAGAATTAAAGCTAACCACCACTATGCTGCTGCCAAGTTGATTGTTGACAAATAAAGATTCAAAATTGAAAGCAGAATAAAAACAATCAGAAAGTCTAATAAGATAGATCCACACTAAAACGAGATTCAAAGGCAATGTGAAGTGGCCGAATGCAAAGGAACAATCCGATGATGTCGCAGCAGCACATAGTATCGGTCAAAGCGGTATGAATGCGAGTACCTCATGTAGACATAAATCCACACTTTTAGCAAGAATGGCAAATCTCAGCATATTTTGTACGAAATTCACACGATTTTAACATTTTTTTTTGCCAATCGATTTTGAATCAATTTTGTCAAATTTTTGTAGTTTCATAATGCGAATTCGTCTAGAATAGTGATTTGGCATATAAAATTGCTATGGCATATTTGGAAAATAGAGGTCAACTGCGTTGCTTTAGTTTTCGTAGGCCCTCCGTTTAAGATTTCTCCTGAAAACTAAGCATTTATATGGTAACGCGGTATGACTTTTGGTATGTTGTGGCGAATATGAGAAAGGTATTATTGTTGAATCCTCTGGCAACACATATATATTATAAACTTATATAAGCTGTTGGATTTATATTTATTTATTTTGTTTTATTTTATGTTTCCAAGCACTTAAACCACTGAAGATTTTATCTGCCTTTTTATTGAATAAAAAGCGTATACTAAAATAAAACTATTTCCTTTCAGATTAAGCTTTATATGTGTTTGTGCTTATTTAAACAGACCAAAGCATGAGAACGGAAAAAATTAATGTAAACACTGGAGGATAGTATTATCTTTACTTTAATGCTGCATCGGTAAATGTGCCGACATGCACAAACAATAAGGTTTGTAGCTGTTTAATATCATATTATTGTAATAATGTAAAAAAAATGAAAGCCTATATGGGCAAACGGTGGCTGCATAATCGCCCTGCACTTATGTACACACATGCAAACGCAACTACAAACAGTCAGACTTATGGTAAAAGTATATTAAATAGTAAGAAAAAAAAAAAAAGAGAAACCATGCGCAAGTATCTATATGTGCATGAACGCATATGTTAGGTAAGGTGCTGTAAGGTAGTTATTGGTCGGCCTTATCTAGTTCCAGTATTTAATTGTTCTGATTAAATCCGCTGCGTCGAAAAAATTTTTCTTTCGTAACTGTTAATAGAATATATAATACTACCCCGCTCTTTTTTATTAAACACTATTATGACTTCTTCAAAACAAGTTACTATCTTCATGTTTTACGCTGCTGTATAAGTCATCTCGTTGAAATGGATATCAAAGTTTTTGGAGTTTTGGATTTTTTGAATAAATTACGGGCCAAAAAACAGCAAGAATGGGGTAAAGAGATTTGTCCTACTTAATTCAAAAGAGAGCTTTGTTAATCGCGATATCTAAAAAAAAAGTTGAACAGCTAAAGACAGGAATTGGACCCATTTCTTCTAATATATACAAATATAACTTCTCAGTGGAAAATTGAAATCTTAGTGTGGAAGATCGAATGAATCAAATTAAAATTACCCTTTGATAGGCTATGCTTTTTCAGTTCAGGTGTTGAAGTGTCGTAACATGTAAAGTCACGTTATTCCAATGTATTTTTATTCTTTTGTATATTTCACTTACTTCTTGTGCTATTGCCAATAAATAAATACGTTAATGGCAATAGGCCTTTGCGCATTATAGTATAATAATAAACTGGTGAAGAGTGACGAGTGAGTCATAAAAAATGCAAAATTACAGTGCAGGCTTACTTCAAAATGGAAAGCCTGTGGGATGCTGTGCAGCGCATGGAACAGAATTATTCAAAGTAAATTATTACACGTTCAAACCTCAGTCCAATGTTGCGTGCTCACTTATAAGAAGCTACCACAGAATAGGAGGTTCGAAAATATGTAAAGAAAGCTTTTCAAAACTCCGGCCTAACATAAAGAGCAAGCTTGTTAAGAAAATACACGAACGAAAACATAGAAGAATGTAAATCTATAGAAATATATGTAAATATTGTTATGTCGGCTGCAATAAAATTATCGATAATGGGCTTTGAGAGCTAAGGAATTAACATATTACTATTATGTAAAAACGAAGTTGTTCGAAAAATCTCAAGTCCTTAAACATCAATTAACAGTTCTTGCTGTAAAACACCAAAAATTATGCAAAAGTAAAAGTCTGCAATGCTATAGTTGACGGAAATATGCCACATGAAAGTGTTAGGAATTTAAAGAGAAGAAAAACCGTTCCAGCCAAACCGACAGAAGAAAAGACAATGCTTCCGCGTTATGAGCAGTAAATGCTAAGGAATCGGGCTGGTTTTTCCTATTATGACGAGCCAATTCACCTCAATCGAAATAAACCACAAATTAAAAGACATATTGCGAGAATTCAAATTAAATATAATGTCATTAGATATTTGGTCATCTATTGTTATTATTATTACAATTTTAGACTAATGAAATAAATTCTTAGAATAAACAAAAAAGCCCTTGAGCACTAGCAACACAGGCTATCGGCTCTAATTTATAAAATGACATTAGATATTGAGCTTAGTAGTTTTAATAAAGTAATATATTGAATTAATATTCTGTTCTGAAGCTGATTTTAGAAAGTCCAAAGGGTTAATCGTTTTAAATGCAATACTTCTAGCCAAGGAAAAGTTAAGGCAGTCGTAGAGAATGTGCTTTATAGTAAGCATTTGTCCACAACTGCACATTGGGGAGGGAGACTTCTTCAAGATCCATTGGTGAGTTGCAATTGTATGCCCAAGGCGAATTCTCGAAAATGTTTGGATCTTGATTCGACATTTGTTGGATATAAAGATGGAATTAATTGAAGGTTAATAGAAGAGTAGTGTTGATGACGGTATTGTAGATTTTCTTCTGTAATTTTCTCTTTAACTTTTCCTCCAATGTATCTTTGAAGATCCAACTTTTCCATGACATCATCCATAATTAGAGGTGCAGAAGCAGCATACTTAGACGCTCGATCAGCCTGTTCATTTCCCAATAACCGATATGATTAGGAACCCATAACATTTTAATTTTTCCGCCGGGTGTTATAATTACATTTCTTAATTTGTTGATGGTGCTCCATCTCGAAGTCAAAGGATTCCGAATAGCTTGTAATACAGACAAACTGTCAGTAACAATGACGGTTTTCAGTTTGTTTTTATGAGCAAGGTTCGCAGCGTGAAGGATAGCTCTGGCTTCGGCTGTGAAGGTTGAAGTACTTTCGTAAAATATATGATTGAGAAGAACCTGTCTTGAAGCATCTACCACGGCACAAGCAGGAGGCAGACTAGAAGATTTTGAGCCGTCTGTGTATAAAAGATTCCAACAGGTACTCTCCAGTACTCGGGTTTTTTCAGCTATAAGATTTCTGAAGACGTAATTTGGAGTGTCTTCTTTCTTGTACACAGACAGCGCGATGTCGAAGGAGCAGTCTTTCAAAATCCATGGAGGCTTAACACCAAAATAGCAGAATATTTTTAAGGGAATGTCCAATTCCTTTGCGACATACAAACAATAGTCAATTGGAGATGGTGACTTTCGAATTTTCTTCGCAGTAAACATCTTTCTCACGTCATCACCGAGAATAGATTTGTTTGAATTAAGAAGCTTGGGGACTATTTTAGCTTTTAATTCATAAAGTATATTTTCTAAAGTTGGGAGACCAGTTTCAATTATAATATTTTTTATGGGCGTCGTCCGAAAAGCATAACAACTTGCTCTGAGGGCCTGGTGATAAAACGGTTTAAGAATGTTGATATTAGATTTGCAGCTATTGCCATAAATTATCAAAGCGTAGTCAATCTTGCTTAAAACAAGCATTTTGGTAAGATAGGTAATAGTGTTAATGTGCGCGTGGCTTTTCCAAGCAACGTACTGTATGAAATTCAAACTTGTTAAAATAGAATTTTTTAACCGAAGACAGTGTGTTTTCCAACGATAATTGTTGGAAAACGTGAGCCCGAGGATATGGAGCGACTGCACGTTTAGTACTGGTAAGTCGTTAATATGCATCAGTATATTTCCTGCATCACACATTTGATTTCGGCAAATGTGCATTTTTTTCGATTTTTGTATAGAAATTTTAGCTCGTCTCATGTGGAGATCTCTCATCCAATAGATTCGAGGATATTGATTGCCTTTGTGTTATCTTTTTCTTTTGTAAAAATGTATACATCGTCCGCGTAGAGACAGTGTTCGATGCTCGGTACGCGGCAAAGAATTTTGCTAATTTCGTTGAAAGCGATCTCGAACAGCGTGACAGACAGGGGAAATACTTGCGAAATGCCATTCATTAGCGGAAAGGAATCAGGGAGATGATTGTTAATTCTAACTTTAAATCGCCGATACGACATGAATGATTTGATGTAGTTGAAGAATTTGGGTCCAACATTCCATGATTTCAAGAGTCTTAAAATAACATGAAGACCAACTCTGTCAAATGCTTTTTCGAAATCAATTGAGAGAATTGTTACATGATTGCCTTCGGAAATTGCTTTGCTCGTAAAATAATCAATATGTAAAAGAGCGTCAATGCACCCTCTACCCCGCTTGAAACCAACTTGTTGCTTTGTAATCAGGTTCTTGGACTCAAGAAACCAGGATAATCTAAATGCCATAATTTTCTCTAACAAAAGAGAGATTGGGCGATAATCCGATGCAGTGGAGACATTTTTTGACTTTGGAATTGGAACAACTGCTGCCAGTTTCCACGTGTAGGGTATATGGCCAGTCAAAAATACCGTATTATATAGGTCCAGTAATTTCTTTTTGCTTGAATTAGAAAGAGCACTGATCATTTGGTATGAGATACGTTCTAGACCAGGTGTCCTCCCTTTTGATTTGGAGAGACAACTTTCAAGTTCTAAGGAAGATATACAATTTTCCAGGAACATGGCACATCTGTCAATACCATTTGAAAGAAAAATTGGAGTCCTTTTATTTTCGATGAAAGCACTGGAAAAGTTGCTGTCAGAGGAGTATTCGGACCACACGTTTCCAAAGTAATTAGAAATCTCATCTGCGTCAGTTAAAGTTCCATTGGGAGTATAGATGGCAGAGATTTCGTTCAGATTTGAAGTCCCATTAAGTCTGTTGACTTTGTTCCAGACAACTTTCGTTGATGTATATCTGTGAACTCTTTTCGAAAAATGTTCGAAACTAAGTGCCTTTGATTTTCGTAATTCCTTCCTGAATACAGCATTGGGCTTTTTGTATAACAACAAATGATCATGATCAGGACATCTCTTAAAGCGGTGCCATAGATCCATTTTATTTTTCCTTCATTTTATTTTCTACATGCGTGTTGTTCCACCAAGGAAGCCTAGCTCGTTTAAAAAAGTTGTTGGTTTGGGGAATAGAGAGATGAGCGGCAGTGCGAATCGCTTTAGACATAGTAGCAGCGTCATGGTTGCAGTTCCCGTTAAAAGGCTTTGAATTCAGATATTACTCGGCCTGTTTGGAGTAATTGATCCAATTCGCTTTATCTAGGAGGAACTTGGGCTGTTTTGCTGGAGTAACGGAGGGCTTTGAAAGTTTAAGTTTTATTATGATTGGAAAGTGATCACTATTATGTAGATCATCAGAAATAGACCAGGAAACCAAAGGAAGAAGTGAGGGAGAGCAACATGTTAAGTCAATATGTGAAAAGGTGTGATGAGTTGAAAAGTGCGTTGGTTTTCCATCATTTAAAATGCAGAGGTTGCTTTGAACGAAGACCTTTTCTAAAACAGTACCACGAGGGTTGTTCACTGTTGACCCCCAGATGGTATTCCAGCTGTTGAAGTCACCGCATACAATTAATGGGAGAATAAATTGTAGCGTTCTTGCTGAGAAAACGATTGCGAAGGTGGGAGATAGAGCGAAAGCACTGTAAATTTTATGTTTAAGATTATTTGTATCCCTACGGCTTGTATGTGTGAGCTAAAATTTATGCGTTTGTGAGGTATGTTTGATTTTATAAAAACACCAACTCCTTGTTTGGAATATGAATTTTGATCAGCATTCGATTTGGGTGGAATAGGATGAAAAGAGCTTCTACAATGGGCCTCTTGAAGGGATATAAAGGTTAGATTAAAATCATTTATTAGTGAACGGAGTTCATCAAAACTACTAATAAGACCTTTAATGTTCCATTGTAGAATTTTAAACACTTTATTCAATTGTAGTGACATGGAAAGGGAGTGGTAGGTGGGCTAAGTTTCCATGTCATCGTCTCCGTCGGGAAGGTCGCAATTTTGCGGGAATATTTTATTCTTACCAGTAGAATAATCAGCATTTAGATGGTTGCGTACATTTGAATTGCAACGAGTGGGCACACGTGAATAATTTGAGTATGACGGTTGATTAAAGGATGGAAGATTAGAATCGTTACTTGTAATTTATTGACTAGAGTTGGGAGCTGGTGGTTCTGGGGAATTTACTTTGTTAGATTTTAGGATACGCGTTGATATTTTAATTTTTTCAGTATTTGCTGTTGGTTTGATTTTTTCAACATTATTTTTAGTGAGTGGTGAATCTGGTTTCGCAATATGGTTTTTGGCTGATGATGGAACAGGTTTGTTATTAGAAGGAGTTGGAGTCAAAGGGACATTCGGCTCGACTTGCGAGGCAACAGCAGCGTAGGTGTTATTTTTGGTAAATTTTTGAGTTCCAGATGGATTAATCTCCCGGTATTTGCGTCGTGCTTCGCCCATGCTGCAGTAATTTTCCGTTTTTTATTTTTAGTATTTCGTGCATTTGTACGAAACGTGGGCATTGTTTATCTGAAGCCGAGTGTTGTTCGTTACAATTTATGCAAAAGCTACGTGAACAACTTTCAGCATGTGGAGGGAGACCGCAATCAGCACATGATGAAGCAGTGGTGCACCTTTTTGCCGTATGACCCAGGCGTTGACATTTTTTGCACCTCATTGGGTTTGGTGTTCTACTTTACACTTATACCACGCCACATCAATTGTTCGCGGTAACCGATAGCAATCAAATGTCAAAATAATCCTTCCCGTAGCAGAGCGAGTTTTTCCCTTGTCGTTTAGTTTGGTGAACTTATAGACTTCAGTCACTCCTTGATTACACATTTCGCGAACAATTTCCTCTTCCGGCACATACTTTAAGCACGGGGCATAAATTACCCCTCTAACCGAGTTTAGTTCTTCATGTAGGTTAGCGGAGGTAGCACATAAATTAGCCAATGATTTCGACTTTAAGAGTTTATCGGTTGCGCGCGGGTTCCCAGCGAGGACAAGTAAATTCCCATCG
This sequence comes from Glossina pallidipes, assembly GCA_000688715.1. Taxonomy (NCBI): domain Eukaryota; kingdom Metazoa; phylum Arthropoda; class Insecta; order Diptera; family Glossinidae; genus Glossina; species Glossina pallidipes. Next base: position 404,855 of record KK499991.1, read on the forward strand.
CGTAGAATGGAGATAGAGTCTATGTATGTTGTAATGCTATCTAGGGCTTTTTTTATTTCAAAAGGGCTGCTTTGGGAAATTTTTACACTAGCATCAGTTGAAGAAATAACTAAATATTTATTGTCAATAGGAGTGATGTCACTGATTGGCAACACCGGAAAGTCCGAATTTTTAATTTTTTTTCTTTGGGGGGATGTGTCAGATAATAGATGAAATCTATTATCTGGTGGTCCCGGGGTCATTATGCCTTATGGTTGTCTGTTATTAAGTTATTTGTGAAATAACCACTCACTCGAAAAGGTTAGGAACTGCTGAGGATAATGTCAAATGTTTTCAATTTATTATTTTGTTTTTCTTTTTTCTTTTTCGTATTTTTTTTTTTTTTTTTTATTTGATTTTTTTCCCTTTTATTACTACACTTAGAGGAAACACGAACGGAATCCGCGATACTCAGCTTCAGCAAAAAATCACCGAAGAAATCACTCGAGCTAAATGCACAAAAACACCAAAACAATTAAAAAATTTCAGACGTAAAGAAAACACGCACTACTCAGAACACAAGTCGATTCGATATGTTGATCATCTAACTTTAATCCTATACATTTAAAAAAAGTGAAAGATATTGTGCATAGCGAAAAAAAGTTCTTTATTTGAGTAATTACACCAATATATGCAGGAAAGGGAACGAAAAATAGCAAGTCTACCGTTTAAGGATTTAGATAGAAGGGCTAAAAAGATGCTAGGAATTCAACAGTCTGATGGTTGTGGTCCTATATAAGAGGTTTAATTTAATAAGTCTCGATACTTACTGTTTTTTATAGGCAATTATAGCGGAAAATCATTCGCATATTATTGGCGCAGGACTTTTAAGAAATGAAAGCAGGATGCGTTGAAGGAGAAATCAAAAAGGACGGAGCAAATTAATGTGATAAAGCCGGTAGGAGAACCGACTGACTGCATCATTTCTATAGTTTTAGTAGGAAAGACTAATGGAAAATTATGTGTATGCTCGAATTCCATTAAATAAAGCAATTTGTGGAACACACTATCCATTTTCCATCATGGAAGATTTCAATTGCAAACTGTGTACAAGCCAATAGCGAGTTTTAGATAGTGCACTTAACAGTATTTTATTTAAATTATTTACATATATTTCAGGCGAAATGGTTAAAATATTTAGGGATATAGATAGGTTAATAATCTACATAGATAGTTTTTTGATATATGCGTTTAATCAAATCGAATATGATAAAATATCAGGGCAGATTTTAGTACGTGCAAAAGAAATGGATTTAAGTTCAATAAAGACAAATTGAAAAGTTTAAAAAATCAATAAAATTTTTAGTCCAAATTTTCAATTAAAATTGTGCAAGACTCGGCACAGAGAAAATTAAAGCCGACTCTTTTTAATCTTTTTAATGTTAAATAATTACAGCGTTTTTTAGGTATAATTAATTATTTAGAATTGTTTATTTCAAAATTATCCACACAAAATAAAAATTTGTACGACTTGCTTAAAACTGAAGTTCAGGCAATGGAATCATATTCATCAACAAGGATTCGTAAATTTAGAAACACAAATTACGTAAGCATTTATTTTAATTGGTGTATGAAATTAACAATGTCAGTTGATACTTCCCAATATTTAGTGGGTACCAGTATCATACATACTGCCAATGCAATAGCGTATGCTTCAGTGTCTTTAACGGGAATTTACGGAAAAGGTTTATTTACCATTCCATTTGGTTGCATCAAATTTCACCAATACATTTTTAGACAACAAATTTTAATGGAAACAGATCATAAACTGGCTAGATGAAACCATACGGTTTGTAAAAATATCCAATATTATGTATTAACGGTTGGACTAATAAGTAAAGACGTGCCGATAGTGACGATATACTCTATTTTAATTTGAAAGATAATTTGTCTACTCAGAAAAGAATTATATTAAAGAATACAAAGATGTTGATCGCAAAAATATCGAAAGTAGTACAGCATGGCCATAGAGGAATGTAATGGTGGTGTTGCCCGGAAAATAATCTTTTGGTCAAATATATTCACACGAATGTAGGTGAAAGAAACGAACATACTAATATACATGTTGAAAGTGAAGGGCCAGGTAATAAAATGATATAAGGACAAACACAGAATAATATATAACACAGAGAGGAATTGTAAAGCTGAGTAATTCAACTTTATGTAAAGTCCTTGAAAAGAACTATAATGTGTTTTAGCTAAACTACCGAATGTTACAGTCGTTGAAAATGAATGATGCATTTGCATGCATATTTTAACGCCGTTAGTGCAGCATGCGCTAATCAATCTTCCTTACCAGTAATAAATTAACAAGCTTGCTTTTGTATTAACTTTCGTATTGCTATTTTTTTAGAAATTTGCTGTTTGTTTACATTGATTTCTTTATTTTTAGTTTTTAAACCATATGTTTTTATATTTCCAGTAAAACAATATGGCAGCGCGGCTGTTCATTGCGAAAATGACGCCTCATTGTGTCAACCCCCCTTATATTCCATAAACAGTCCAGAGTATATTGAAAAAAAAATTGACCGAAATCTCAATCAGATGTGTGCTTTATTTACGTTTACATTTGGAACCACAAAACGGATGATTCTATATAATAACTTTCTTTTATATGGAATTTTAAAATTATCTATTTTTTTACGGAGATTTTCTTTTTTTAATGTCGATTATTATCTTTGAACGCGTCTTGCTGGATACATGGAAATTAAATCTAAGAAAATGCAAGAAGCTTCCTTTATTAAGAAGGAAGTCATTCAGTACTGAGTATTTCATTGACTCATACAGGTTGGAAAATGTTGATTCGTTTATCTCTCTTTAAGTAAAGCTAGGTTCGCGCTTTCATTAAGAGGTGGTCCAAAGAGCTGAAGGGTCCTTACATTACAAAAAAGCTATACATGTGTTTAGTTGAACCAGTACTTGGGTATGCCTCGGTTGTGTGTTTTCCCTCCTATAGGTATTACGTAGATTCAATTGATTCAGTTCAAAAGCAATTCTTGCTGTTTGCCCTTAGAAATTTAGTTTGGAAGGCCCTCGTTTCTTTGCCTCCTTATGAAAATAGGTTGCTTCTATTATCCTCAACGTCACTTGAGAAGCGTTGATTTATACTAGGTGTTTCCTTCTTAATTAAGTTAGTTAATGGTGCTATCGATTCGTGCAGATTACTTGGTGAGATAAGCTTTAATGCCCCTAAATGCTTCTCTAGGCACTCTATTTTCCTTAGACTGAGTCAATATAAATACAATTATGAGCTATTTAACCCGTTGAGAGTTGTTTACACAAACCTAAATGATGTCTATCACTTAAACTTAATATGGGATTTATTAAAGTGTAGTAAAACAACTTTGCTTAACATGTGCTATCATTTTGTGTTAACACTTAAACTAGCTTACGTTCTTAACATCTCACTGTGCTTCCGAAGTTCCGAACACACACACACACACACAGACACACACACACACAACAGGGCTTAGCTCAGGCTACTGTGGGGGTCACAGGTGGCGGATCGTGATCGGCCTGCACGTACCCTAGGGTATATTTGTGGGCTAGCTGCGAATAACCAATAAGCAGCCCCCGACCAAGAGCGACAGAGGAGGTGGGGCGACTGAAAAGGTCACATAACCCTACGAACCTTCGGTGACAGGACGAGTAACCGCCGTCCTTTAAATAGGTGCTCCCCGCCCTTGGTATCGGGGTGGCACCGAGGGAGACACTTTTATGAAGCCTATCGATAGGCATCAAGACCGAGCCCGTAAGGTCTTGATTATGGTATACCGGAACACCTACTTGAACTGACGACTTCGAGCTGGTGGTGGCAGTATTCCGTTACCTGAGTAGGTTGGAGTGACATCTAGCTGAAATAGCTTTCGGGCTAATGCTGACACTGCCCCCGCCACGTTAAAATTATGGCAAGTCTGGGAAGTACGTTCTAGGCCGCACCTTTAAGTTGGTGGGTGTAGGCCCAGTTGAGTAGAACTCCTGGCTAATGCTGGACCTGGCACTGAACGCTGGTCTCATAAGGGCTAGCGTCAACCCACTGCATGGCCTCACTGCTTGCAAAGATAACCATGGGGTCCTTACAGCAACTACACCAACGGAACCGGATAGCGGCTTCCCAGTTGGGGTTCGATAAGCATTGAAAATGAATACAAATAAACCTAAAATAACAACAACAACACCGATGTCTGCCGGTTCGAAAAAAAAAGCAGACAGCGTG